>JAQLOL010000023.1:27807367-27819444 GCA_029783665.1 Naso thynnoides
GTAGACACACTACATACTCAAAGAGTTAGTATGAGTAGTGGGTAAGTATGCGGTTTCGAACACAGCCTAAGTTTGTTAAAATGTAAGATATCCTGCTTCCATTACATATACATAGTATTTTATATATAATACAACTGATATATCGGATGGCGGAAATTTCTCTCCTACTAATATCAGTATAATACTAATATCAGTATTGAAAATCAGTCATTCCTTCATTCCCAGCATAAAGCTAGTTAAAGTTTCAAATTGCCCATAAAGTCATTTTGCTAATTTGTGAGGTTGTAATGCTCATAAATTACTCAGGAAAACTCTGAGGCCTTTTCATTCTGCATCTATTCATTTCAAGTCTGGCCTGCACACTATCATTACCTCTTATTCGGCCAGTGCTGCTCTGAATACCAAGCATTCTGTCGCAAGTGCGGGTCAGACCGCACAACATGGGGTTCCTAACCACCCAGCAGCACTGAATAAGATCTTTTTCTTTTAGTGGAGCAACCTTTGTGCTCAAATAATGTGAAGACACCTGCATGGCCTCTTAAACCTGTCACCCATCCTTTCTTATCTTTACGCACAGCAGATTAGGATGCAGCACCTACACTGCCAAACACAGATGCACATACAGACCACACATGAATGGAAAGAGCTACATTACCTCCGTGTGCCAAAGCTTGCGCACACAGTAGGGGTCATGAATATTTGACATGGGGCAGTGCGATGCTTGAAGATTTTTAAGCTCAGCTCACCGGTCTCTATGCATCTTTAATCAGGTCTGCCCCTCTTGTCCGACAGTGGCAAAAGGATAACCGGTGGGACCCAGAGTTTGAGAGAGTAGCCCTCTCCACCTTGATGAATAAGTAAACACATTCAACCAGGCAGAGATGCAGTCAGACGGTTTGGAGTCGATAACAAGTAGATTTGTTTTCTTCTAAAAGCAGCATTGTTTACAAGCTACCGATTACCCCTCAAATTTGATCCGTCTCTCAACAGTTTTCACTGAGCCTTAACGAAGCCTGGTTCATAGTCTGACCACATTCTGTTTCTTCTCTCAGTATGTCCAAGCAGCAGACTCCGAAAGGGGTATTTCACAGAGCAATAAAAAAGAAATTAGGCTGCGCTTGCGCTGAGCTTCTGTTTATGAGGTTCCCATAAATATTTTCCATCTAAATTTGTGTCAATTTTAGAGCAGCTTCCACCTATGGAGACAAACTTAATTTTCTTGAGTCATTGTAATATTCATTGCATACACTTGAGATGGATCACTGCTTAAAGTTATTCCCAATAAAAGGCTGTTTAATGTTAATGCAGCCTTGTAATCTGAAAACAAAGGCATTATTTGCATTTTCTCTGTGCTCTCACGTGTCAAAAATCACAAGTTAGAAGAGACATTTTCTTTACGGTAAGCAGTGATAAGTGCTCTTAATTTTTACAAAATCCAAACCGTTACATCGACTGTATGTCATCAGACAAATAAACAATGTTTACTAAATGACTTTGTTGTACAACATACCCGCTTATTAAAATGGCATCTCATTAGAAGCATTGAACAGCCGTTTTACATGAGATTAATTGGGTTTTTTGAAAGCACTTTCTCTTCATTATCATTCTGTCTTGCAAATGGATTCACTGCAACGGCAATGCATATTCATTTTACAGGAAGCTTGAAAATTGTTCGGAAATGAGCCAAAGGTGGAGCTGGGCTGGTGTGCCGACTTACGCTGAATAACAAACACAGGAGCCTCTGCTCTGGAGGTGAAAGAGAACAGCTGTGGCTGTGGAATACATGTGGAGACCTGCTAAAAGCTCAACTCTCACCTTCACTAAAGATATTCCAGTGAATGTAGTCAAAAATAAATAAATAGTAGGTCTAACATATATGTTATAACATGGCTTTTAAGTAGCCTTTATCCTTAAAACATGCATGTAACCTCATTCAAAGATGTTCTGACTCAAACTGATGAAGAGGAGATACTGTATGTGTTTTTGTTCCTCATGCAGTCAGGTGAAGATTTGGATGCAAAGCAGACTCTATGCAAGCTCTTTCACTGTAGTGGCATTAATAATGCACACAGACAAGCTTTTACTGGATCCCGATTTGCTATTTCAAAAGGTAGGAGGAAATGTGCAGCACACTCTCCTGATAGAGTGGATCGAGTTGCACTGTCTGAAAATGAGAAGAGATGGCTCTCTCTCTTTTTTCTTTCATGACAAACTATTTTGAATGTGTAATGTGTGTATTTCGACATCAGAGGAGCCCACTTGGTTGAAAGCCGGCCTGAGGCTGGAAACCAAACAAAAAGTTTTCCTTTTTGCCAAGTTATGGACTCTTTTACCTGAGGCAAGATGAAGTACTTCAAAGGCAAAGGGCATCCTTTGTCAGCATCTCAAACTGACAGCAGCAGATCCACCTAAAGAGTAATTGCAGACAACCACTATTCAAAAGAAACAGTCCCTTTGGCTACACATCCAAAAAAAAGAAGACAGTTTCACTGAGCTGCAGCGCAGAGAGATCCTTCATTAACCTCAGCGGGGTTAATGAAGCGTCTGTCTTCAGTGGGAAAAAAATGTCATTATACACATGTCTAGATTTACCTGTAAAAGGGACTCATTAACATGGTGACATATGCACATGTACCAGTAGACACTAAGACGCCTGTTACTCTGGTACTGATGATGACGAGACAATGTAACCTTGAATACTTGCTCATGAAAGTTGTAGCGTACAAGTGTTGCATGCACATTACTGCACAGTTCTCAGTTTGTATGCAACAGGAACAGCATATTTTTAATTGCAGCTCTTACTAGCATTTAACTGTCATAATATGTAATACAAGAATATTACAATTGTACAACCTTTTTTTTTACTGTGAGTAGGGCCTGACTGATATATCCATTCTTCTTTATTATCGGCCGATATTGGCCTATTGTAGATATTTTGGTATTGGCCTATATGTTCTCCGAGGTGCGCTGATATTAAAATTGTTTTTTAATTCTAGAAAAAAATGCTTAAAATAGTGATTAGAAATAGTGTAATAACCTAGTTTGTCCAGCAGAATAGTCTTCTTTTTTATAACTAACAAGTGAAGTGTTTAGTGTTCAGCTCTCTGATGTTTGGAATAAAGTTTGTTCAAATGTAAAGTATTCTGCCTCCATTACATATCTTTGTCTTGAGTATTTGAGTATTTTGAGAGATGTTAATTACAGAAAAGTGAAGTCAGTGAGTGACCTACTCCTGCATTCTTTCTAACGGACAGTAGCTCTGGCTCCAAAAGAAATCACATTGTCAGTGAGAAAATGACCCTGTTTCACCATTTATATGCTATCTGCTTCACTTGGTGTGTTTTTTCATGTCACAGTTAAAATCGGGGACATCTCTCCAGACTGTCTCCCCCAGTCGGGGACATTTGGTCACCTTATGATACCCACATTTGGATGATGTTATATATTGTATATAGTGATGGCAGACATATTGGACATTGACATTTTCTTGTTCCCTAATAAACTATATAATAATAATGAACTTGATTCAAGCTGATTTTCTGCAGGACAAAAAGAAGGAATCAGACCTTGGAACTATGCCAGTTTCATCCTAGTGGAGGAATTATTAGTCTTAAGCTCTGAGCATAAATGTCACTGAACAGTAAAACATTCGTTAATTAAAGTGTAATTGTTTTACAGAGTTTTGGCGTCTCATTTAGTTAGCAAGAAAACTGCCACTGCAGTTTCAAACACAAGTGACAGAGAGGAGTTTTATAGAGACTGACTGAAACTTTTGTACTTTAATATAACATTAATTCAAACAAAGAATCTGCATCATTTTGCATCACATTAGGAAAGATTGCGTCTGTCCTCTTTCTGTTGGTCATTTAGCAGCTTCGAAAGAAGAGATGGTGGTTAAAGATTTAGTTAAACAGACGTTTTTGCTCCATAAAACAATTTGACTATATGCAGGTGGTTGATTAATGACAGCAACTCAACAATTTTATGCTCGGACAGGTGCCGTAAGGAGTCATTGTGTTCTGGAGCAAACGTCCACACTTTTAATACTTTTTTAATCTTATTAGTCAGAGATAGTAGAGTAGGAACTGTAATCATTGAACTCCAGAGGAAAAAGTAGCTCAATTGTAGCATCATTAAACGGGCACAAAATTGGAGAAGGAATTTTACGAGGAGCTGGGAGCTCATTGCTGTCATCACAAATGCCACCGTGTTTTGCATAACCAAGGTTATAAAATAATAGGCTGATGATGGAAAACTCAAGGTCTGAGCAGTGACCGCAGGAATTTGCTGAACACTCCGTAATGTTGCTGTCACACAAACAGGGTCGTTAAGGTTGAATAAGTACAGACTTAAGTCCCTGAATGGCTAATTAATATAGACCATGTGCTGTTGGGGACTCACGGGAGGCCAGACACAACAAACACAGGAAGGAGTTTTACAGAAATAGGCAGCACTGTATGGTTTCATCGGCAGTGGCAGTGGAAAATTTAAGTGTTAGATTAAAAAATGAACAGACTGTGTTTGATTTGGATAACTAATGCATTCTCAGCATGCACCAAAGCTAATCTTTCGCACATACATTACAGTGGTATTGACGATTCAGTTGAAAGGGCCTTTTCATTCATGAAACGTTTGTTTTTGATTACCAAAGGAAAAAGGCTCAGCAAGGGCTGCCCAGTCAGGGATATTGGAGATAAATGTCTTTTAGTGATTGGCCAACCTACACAACTCTCATCAAATATTCATGCTGGAGACTTGGGAGACTTCCGAGGATGCAGGGATATAGGATATTCTCACATCAGTCTAGCGCTGGGAGAGGTAGTCAATGTCTCAACAGAGAGCAGCATCTACAAGAACTCCACCTTTTCAAAGCTGGTGAGGCCGGCAGGAATCATGAGCTTCTCCACTGAGGTATCGTGCTGTACATCTCAATTAGTGCTTGCTGCTACGTCTTCTGTGTTTGTTAAGGAAGAATGTGTGACAGCTAAGTTTATAAAGGCTGTTCTTGGAGTGGAAAAACTTGGATTCTGAACGTCTGGAATTAAATTGTAAACTGTGACTCAGTGAAGCAGCATGGTTTCTTTTGGGTTTGAATGAATGTTTGCCTCCAGGATCCAAACATGATGCAGGTAACTGTAAATGACTGTGACTATGATGACGTTACCAGCATCACCTGATTGCCATCTAACGTGTGCAAATCTGTTGCAATCTTAAAGTTTTTTAATCTGGACTTCTTTTTTAATCAGCCATTCATTCTGTTATATTCCTTTAAAAATTAAATATTTTTCCAGTTCAAAGCTGAAATTTCAAAAGATCACATCGAGCTGTTATGTTGATCATCTACCAACAAATCATACCATTGTTCCTTCGAAGAAGAATCACTTGATAAATTCGCTCAGGTTAAATTTAAACAGAATGAATAACGAGGGATTTGCTGGTTCGTTGCAGCATTATTCTTACGTGACAAGTGCCAGGATCTTGTCATTTAAACTAACGCCGGTCATTTTTTTCTATGCAAGGATAAAAAAAGCTTTGTTATTTATGTTCACAAGCTGCAAATTTTTACATTTAATAGACACAGACTAGAATTTTTAATCATATAAGTCAGGTTTCTAACATACCTGTTGTTGCTTTATAACACTCATTCTCTTTTTAGCTTTATTTTGGTCACCACCATTAGCCTGGTAAAATAGACCCATAATGCACTTCATGAATAAATTCTCTTCATGAAAATAGTCTGGGAATCTGCCATGGGCCAATCGCAACCATTTATCTCATGTGGGGCGGGCTTTATGAGATGACTCATTGAGGAGGGCTGACGAGCAGCTGTGTACCCGATAGCTGACACAAATCATTGGTAGCCTACAGGCAGACAAGTGGTGCAGCTATTAACATGACTTTTCCACAAGCTGTCACATAATGATATAGATATTGTTATATTGTGTTGTGCTGTTAGCTATTTATGTCAGTTTAAGTGCTTTTGTACGGTGTTAATCTAAGATGTTGTGTTGTGTTGTATGCGAGGCTTGTGAGTCCCAGGTCGGCACCACATGCAGCAGTAGAAAGACTCCCACCAAAGGCCTTTTTTCTTCCCTATGTGTTGTAATCACCAAAAAAAAGTACTTGCCAGGTCTCCAAGGTTAATATCCGTCTTGGACATATCTTTTTATTGAAAAATTGCGATAACAAGGGGGTTTTTCGGCCCACCTGAAATTCCTCTCAAAACAAATGGCGCTGGCTCACCTGGAGTCACCATCACCCCCTTAGAAAACAAACTTTTTCACTAGATATGGCCTTTTGTCACTGGCTTTGGTGCTGAAGTGCATACAGCAGTTTTAGATTGAAGAAACCAAATTTGCACTTATATTCTACAAAATCATTAGTATGCTGTCAAGCTACATGGCTGAGTTAAACATTAGAACACAGATACCCATCGATGTGCAAACACGGCTCACGGTCACATTAGGCCATGCATATGACTTCATGAAGGTTGTTTGAATAGAAGTCATTTGAAAATGTGAGCCTATAGAGTGAAGATGAATCTCTGTCAGTGGATCACCTCCAAAATTTCCACCACTTCATTTAAATTTTACTTTTTTTATTAACACCTACAGTGAATAACTGTAAATGTTTTTCTAAATTTTGATCTTACATATAACATTGGATAAACACCATCAGATCAGTTTTGCACTTTTCAAATGACGCTAATGATTCTTGACTAAAATGGAGTCTGCACCTTTAAATTTACATGAGCCCTTTCAGCCTCTGTGATTAAATGCAAGACCTAGTAGTGTGAGCTCCCATTCAGCTCTCTGGCTGTCCACTTCGTGCTTGACCAAAAAATCTCATTCCCTAAGAGCACTTCAATGTATGCGCTGTCATACTGGGTGAAACTGGGCCATCTTATTGTGTTTCCAGTCCTCATTTCAACACGGAGCCTTTTTGAAAAGCCTGCCGGTGCTCCCGTCCTCAGCTGCACTAAATGTGTAGGGAGGAGATAGTGCATTCTCATGTTATCTGCCACCGGCCTCTTGCCCCTTTAGCCATTTTCTCATTTCACAGATTTGACCAGGAGGTGACCTTGGCTTTTTAAGTGCTTTTAAGGCAGAGCCAAGTCTCCTCTTCCCTCTCTCACAAATGCAGACAGAAAGGAGAAAGAGAGGGAGGATTTCTGTCCGGCCTTTTTTCCTCTTTTTTTCTCATCCACTCTCGAGCCGGCAGCCATTGTCCAGGGTTTCGTTTTGGAGTATACATGATGACATGCTGTTGTCTGCTAATTCAAGTGGTTCTGTGCTTTTAATGTAGAAAATGGCCTTGGGGGTGCAGCAGCATATGTTTATGACACATGACGTCAGGCGCAGAGGGCAGTCAGGGGGTTTGCAGTCGACGAGACACACAGTCTACTAGTAGAATGTGATATAACAAAGAACTAATTGAATATCGTTTCCCCTGAGAGTGCTTGATAATATTCAAATACTAATCATCTTGTTTCTCAGAGATGTAGGTAATAGTCTATATCACCAACCACATCTTAACAACCACACACATGGGAAGAGTAAGAAGTGGAGACCATATGCATATGTCTGTATGTGTAGAGTGGGTGTACACATGTCAAGAGTGTTTTCGAGTGGAAAAAAGCAGGCAGTATCGCAGTTCTTCATCGCCATCCCTCCCGAGTGCACCCCTGGCAGAGCACTAATCTGGGTCAAAGTGCTAACTGCTTAGAAGGGCCTTGGAGAGGCTCGGCCACATATGAATCATTTCTCACACCTCAAGTCCTCATTATGTTCACCACAGCTGGAACAGCAAAAGGTTTTGGTATTTCCTGCTGACCTTAAACATAAACATCCAAACACACTCTGAAAGTGTATCAGCCGACAAAGCTACAGCAGCAACCGCAACCTCAGTCTCTTTTATGACGAGATGTTCGCTGCTCCAAGAGCCTATTAGCAGTTCTTTGTGATGAGGCAAGTGCTGTACGTGTCCCCATATCATCAGCACATAAAGCTCTATGATTGCACTCAGAGTGTGAAACATGATAGATGCGGTCTTTCTTCCATAACAGTGATGACGTTAAGGATCAGCTGTCCAGAAATTATTTGATACTTTTTGCTCTCCAGTCAAGTAATAGAAATCAAATAGAAGGGAAAATATGGAACAATCCGTGGAAGCTCTTTACAGTCACATTTCAACTGGGTTAGATGATCTGGACGATTGTACAGCAGTAGAGAGAAGGCTGTAACAATTGTTCAAAATGCTTTGATGCTTGATTGCTCTGAAGGTTGCATCAGTGTTTACTATTCCAGAATGTACTCCAGAAGCTTGCACCACCTGTGCCAGTGCTGCTCTGGAAAAAACAAGCCTTAATGCTTATGAGTTAAAAAGCTTTGTTGATGTCTCCAACACATCCTGGAAGGAGAACAAGGCACCTTCGTCTCACTGCATGAGCTTATAAAGGCGAGGACCCTGGACCGCCTGGACAAGGCTTTTTGTGCTTGAAAATATTCTTGTGTCCAAGAGCCTGACAGGCTGGGATCATTTGGGGTTTTTTACACTCCAAGGCCTGTCTTGCACACCAGTTCCTGTTGGGAGAACAGCTGGAAGTGCTGTTGTCACTGGACTGCTTTTTTCTCCCTCGGGGGCAACGGCTGTGGTAGCAGTGGCAGCGGCGGTGGCAGTGGCGGGGGGAGGGTGGCACACTTAGACAGTGTGTCCGTAGGGAATGCATCACATTTAGCACACACACACACACACACACACACATTCTCTCTCTCTCCCCTCTACAGCCACCTCCACAACACCTCCTCCTCCCATTAGAGTGAGTGAGCTCAAGCTGCTGACAGCGGTGACAGGCCCAGTGCAGGGAGCCGATGGGGGAAGGTGCTGCTGCTGCTGCTGCTGCTGCTGTTGCAAGGTACATCTGTCCGGGTCCCTGGCGGAACCTTTCGGAGTGTGATGCAGCCGAGATTAGCAAAACACACCATGTCTGGGACCATTTTATGATTAGAAAACCACTTGGCAGCTTATAGACACAAAGGACAAAATAACAGTTTGTGTTGACACCTCAAATAAGATGATGACTCCCTTTGGAAGATTACGTTTGCGGAGATGACAGGTCATCATCCTCAGACACGATCAGCTGTTCTGACATATACAGAGGCAGCAAAAGTACACACGTTCTTTACTTAAGTAGAGGCACATATACTTATACTTAAAGACTGGTAAAAGTAGAGGTATTGACTCAAATTCTTTACTCAAGTAAAAGTAATAAAGTACAGGTTCTGATTTGTGCCTGGCCTTGTGGGTAGAGTGTCTGCACTGAGACTGGGAGGTCAGGGTTCGATCTCCAGCCGAGTCATACCAAAGACTATAAAAATGGTTCCTGATGCCTCCCTGTTTGGCACTTAGCATGAAGAGTTGGACTGGGCGTAAGTCCCTGTGACATACTAGCATCATGTCTAGGGTTAGGGTGTACTTGTACATCAAGCTGCCTCACAGGCTCCTGCCCTGTGGGCCTTCATGGCTCTCAAAGGCTACTTACTTACTAACTCTATTCCTCAAAGTATAAAAGCAAAGTATCCCTCTGAAAGACATTTATGCCAGCCATTTCTGTGCAAACTAGCTGAAACTCAGGCCATATTAATATAATGCAAAGACTATCAAACTTGAAGGTAAATCAATAGGATTTGTCCAAGCTGTTGCTAAACGCACCAGAAAATTATTTGATTGTTGAGTCTCATTCCCAGAATGTCAAACAGTGACATTTTGGCTGAGCACAGCCAAAGAGGTGAGAGCATTCAAACTAAAGTAAGAAGTGTGTTTTGAAAATGTGTGGAGTAGAAAGAACGGATACTTGTGTTCAGATGTAGGGGGTAAAAGAAAAAGTTGTTAGAAAAATAAATATGCAAGTGAAGTACAGATACCTGCAAAATCTACTTAAATACAGTATGTTAACAAAGTATTTGTACTTTTTTACTTCCCACCTCTGAACCCAGTAGCCCATCTTACCAGCTTTAATTTAGTGCACTGCGTGCTGATAACACCCTCATTGAAGATTTCCAATTGCATCCTGATAATTAAGATCATTTCCATGTTTCTATGAAGGGGTTTGGATGTCTGACAAGGGTCGCTAAGTCTTTGTAGATGGCAGATTCCTTTGTCTGTTGGTCTGTAAGAATGTAGTAATTGGTAAACTGTTTGGCCAATTTAAATTATTAACAACACAGCCATTTCTTAATAAAGGGATTTATTATTCTGGGCTGCACCACAATTTTGTTATCAACAAAAGCCTTTGTTACTCACGGCTTTTATCGAGAAAGAAAATCCAATGAAAGTGGCTGAAGGCCTGACACAAAGCAACTGCTGAATCCCGGCAAATCTGCAGGCTTAATTGATTATTTTGGCAGAGCTGTATATCTGCAAGGTGCAGGATACCCCCGGGAAATAATGTAAAACAGATAACAAGATGAAATAGGAGAGAATTGCTTTCTGCAACCCATTTTATTAATCTTTTCCCCTTTTCTTATTCACAATGAGTTTCCCGTCTAGATTTTCCCATTACAAAAACGTGGCTTCACAATTTAAAAGCGGAGTGGCCCAAATCAAAAGCCGAAAGTTGATTCAGGCTGGTTGGAAAAGTGTTTGTCAAGAGGTTATTTTGATTTCTGAATAACACGTGGAGGGACTCTGTTGTGTGTACCTGAGATTCCCAGAGGAGAACATTTTATTTTCAAACCTCATCTTCATTATTCTGCCTCGCTCAGTTCGCTGCTGGCATTTGGAGGAATGAATTTATGCTGATACTGTACACAAACATTTTTTTTAAAGCAACAAATTCAGATTTTTTTGACATTCAGGTGTGCAGGTGTCAGTCGGCAGCCGAGCCACGTGTTCTCCGAGCTGTCCTGACTTTGTGGTTCTGCTTTTGTGGAAATGACTTTCGAGGAACAACCTTGGGAAGGCGGGATGTTAAATCACTGTGGAACTCGACTCATGTTTGTGGCATGTCAGTGCCGCTCTGCTCAATCCTTTACCTTTTTTCCATTTACTTTGCTCCTCGCCCCACTTTCACAGCACTTGAAAACAAAAGGTGGTATCATTGGCATGCAGGAGGACCGCTTCCACTCTACAGCAATCAAGCCATCACGAATGGAGGGGGAATGGAAGGCCCTTTGTTTTGTTTTGTTTTTTCATTGTTATATAGAATTCTTGGCATTAGGTTGCACATCAGGCCAGACTATAATTGCCTTCTCCTCACTGGGGAGCTCCTTGTTTTCCATTTGAAGTCTACCTATGTCAGACTTCACCGTTAGAGGGTGGGGGTGTTCAGAAGCAGGAGAGAGGAAGACAGTTCCTGTGTCCATCATCTCATGCCGGCTGCCAGAGGAGCACAGAGGCACTGACAGTGAACCCAGAGAGAGCTTGCAGAGGACACACACACACAAAAAAAATGAATACTGCAGCAGAACATTGTATAAAACCAAGGTCCTACACTCCTACTGTGCTGTATCTACTGTAGCACTGAAACAATCAGACATGATGTGATTATTTATTCTTTTAAAGTAGGATTTTGGTTAATTTCTTTCTTAATTTTAATTGGAGATTGTTTTTTTTGGCAAGCAGATTAAAGACCCACCTTTGATTGGTATTTTTCAACATTAGTTAATGACTCAAAGGAATTTTATAAGAAATGATGAGAAATGGTTACAGTAAAATTGGAAATGTGGAATAATTAGCACCGGTATATAAGATGCAGTCTTTTTTGGGTGTCTCCCAGAGGGAATAAAAGGTTTTCTATGGCTAATTATTAATTTTTTAAAACGCGTATACAAGTTATTTCAACACTATTTTAATTTATTTCATTTTAATCAAATTTAATACACACAAATTATTCTGTCTTGGCTTTCCAACTTGGACAAGTGCAACATTTAAAGGGGACATATTATGCTTTTCTGTCTCTTTCAACCTATAAATGTTGTTACAAAGTCGGATTGCCTTTTCAAATGATGCCAAAGTACGAAATAATGAGGTAAGGGTATGTAGCAGTAATCCCTGTGGGCTGTTTCTAATGGCTCTGA
>JAQLOL010000023.1:27828425-27839193 GCA_029783665.1 Naso thynnoides
GAAGACTCCATAGACATTCCTGACAACCCTCCTGCCAGCCTCTACACGAACATAAATGTCTTTGAAAACTACGACGCTACCAAGGCTTACAGCACTGTGGACGAATACTTTTGGGGAAAACCTCCTTCCACAGGGGACTTCTTTGTCATAGTCTTTAATAAATCTACTAAAATTAGTAAAATTAAGATTGCCACTGGCTCTGATGACCGGCAGAATGACTTCCTTCACCATGGAGCTCTGGAAGTGGGAGAGAAACTAGTTGGGACTAAAAAAGGGAAGCAGTGTTCCTCATATATCACATTAGGGGAGTTCAAAAATGGCAACATTGAGGTTACAGATGTCGACCACAAAATTGTCTTTGACATTGAGTGTGTCCGCATCGTGGTGACAGCCAGCCAGAAAGAATGGCTCATTATTAGAAGTATAAGTTTATGGACGACACAACCCCCCAGCCAATGAGGACTACACTACACGTAAAGACTCGTAGTACATCATAGAGGCAAAGGATTTTATTATTAACTCTTATTTACTAATTTATGTATTTCCAGGTTTATTTATTCATTTTGTATGTATTTATTGATACTCATTTTGATTGCCAGATCAGTCTATAGTTTTTTATACCTGCAGGTTGTAACTTTAGTGGAGCATATTCCCAGTCATTCTTCAGGACTGTTCAACTGACCTCAGAGTATCATGAACGTATGGTTTCTTAAATGTCCCAAAAGCCTTTATTCATCTCAGCTTTCAGTAGCCGTCCTTAACAAAGTCCAGGGTGATACATGATATTTTATTATAATGAAATAAGAATTTTATGTTGTTGCTTAAAAACATTATTCTATCCAGGAGGGCTGGAAGGCTTGTAATGCAGCATATTTGACTTGCTGTCAACAAATCCCATGAAAAGACTAAAACTAACCATGAATTGATCCTGTTAAAAGTTTTCTTATTCCTCTGTGTCATAGAGCTTCAGTGTTGGCCAAAACTATTAAAATTAGTCAGATGTACCATTTATTGAGAGAAATACACTTGATTATAATTAACTTGAGCAATGTAGTGAGATTTCTTATGGCATTTTGGAGTCAACCCGACATATATTATCGTGCACCTGTAAAATTCTCTCCAGCACCAAATGTGTATTAATCCACAATTGAAAAAAGTCTCCCAAAAATGAGTTATTTTCTCCTGTAATGCAACTCTTGCTAAAAGCGTGAGTGGTCAACTGCTGTGGAAAATTTTCAAGCCTTTCTGCAAAATCTAAATCTATATTTCTGACCTCCTTTGAAGACTTCACGTATCCAGTATCAATGACCTGAGCCACAGACAGAGTGGGAAGACAGAAAGTGCAAAGAGACAAACTAAAACATTTTTGGTTTTAAGCTTCTTCATTGGATCTATGGGAAATTTGGCCCGGCGTCATGCTTTCATGGTTCCAAGCAAAATTTAACTGAAGATTTCAAAGAGATTCTGCTGACACATCGTATGAGAATTGTCTGGTGCAAGAATAACAGTTAAACATATTTTAGTCCACTGAACATCCATTTTAAAACATAATTTTGCAAATTCAAATGCATCAATTTCATTTAGTCAATATCAAAATAATTCTAAAAGACTGGGAACAAATCGTCCAGCCCTACTTTGACAACACATTTGAGGCTTTCAGAAAGGGGCTATTAGCGTAAAATAAAGACAAATCTAAGTTAAAAATCAAAGAACTAGGCCACTGACTTGCTGTTAATTGTATCACAATATAATGAGCTACTTATTATTTATGGATGGGGAAGAAAAAAGCTACAGGTTCCTCTTGAAAATAACATTAAATTAACGCTACTGTGACTGACATTGAGCCTGCACAAGTGTAGCTCTGGGATCCTCTCAGAAAGTCCATGTTTGGCCCTCAATTATTTTCCTCCTCGAAAATCCCCACAGAAAAGCATCAGAGGTCATTGTTGCCTTGAATAATTAACATTTTTAAACTTAACTTTTTATGTTTTAAGTATTCTTTCCCAGTTTAATCATCCTATTGGTTGTGTTTTGAGGTGGCAGTGTGAGTGCGTCAAGCTCTTTCTCTTGCACTGTATGTTCCATCAGGGCTGCTGACAGGAGAACAATGTTTGTTTTCAGCCATCTTCTCCAGGAGCTGAGATTAGATTGCACAATGAAGAATGGGTCAGGTCTGCTCTTAGGTCTCTTTTTTTCTACCACAGCACAATTTTCCTCCAGTAAATTGGTCTGTGTTTGCCTCACTCTCTACACCAGCAAAACAACATCTCCCCTGAAGCTATAGGATCTCAATTCGTTATTTCCCCAATGTTGCGCTCGCACAGATCCAATGTTTCTGCTCCTACATGGTTGCCTCTCTGTGATCTTTGCTCTCGGTTCATTCAGCCTGCTGCTGCTTTGGGGAAACTTGCTTGGTTTCCTTTGAAGCTCCTTTTAGAATTCCCCACCTTGCTCTATGTTGTTGAGCAGCTCACATTTGCAGGAATTAAAGCTGCATATGTTCAACTCATCATCACCGTGACGCTCGAAGCAATTCAGAGCCATTCTTTGAAAATTACC
Organism: Naso thynnoides; assembly: GCA_029783665.1. Classification (NCBI taxonomy): domain Eukaryota; kingdom Metazoa; phylum Chordata; class Actinopteri; order Acanthuriformes; family Acanthuridae; genus Naso; species Naso thynnoides. Next base: position 27,830,985 of record JAQLOL010000023.1, read on the forward strand.
TTGTCAGTTTTCCATGTTCACATAATTGTGCAACATTCTGTGACAGATTTGTTTCTACATTGAAATGGCGACGTCAAGATATCACTCAACAATGCAATAAAGAGGTAAATGTTTACATTACTCTGAGGTTCTTTAGGAACATGAGGTGGGAGCGGATCGTAATCGAGCATGCTGTGACAGTTTTGTAAAGCTTTGTTTGTTGTTGCAATAGCCACCTGTTCTGTGTTTTCCCTCAAGGTCTTGCTCAGTGTCACAGATCGAGACCTCTCACAGATTGGTTTGCATCGCCACCTCGAAATTCCTTCCTCAGCAAATCCCCTATGTGCTATCTGAAATGAAATTAGAATGCCCACCACCTCACAATAAGGCGCCTTGTTTTTCCTCAGCATTTCCCTTGAAATGTCGCCATTCATTTTGGTAAATGATTCCGTGACCTGCATGGATCAGCTCCTCGGAGGGGATCTTGTTTCAATGGATGATGCTCGGTAACACAATCTGCATTGTGCCACACGTGTGGTATTCTTTATGATGCACACCGTGGTGCCAGTTCAGCCCAGAATTACCTGCTTATGAGCTATAAACACATGATGTCACCGTAGGGCAGTTAGCTGTTTTACAAGTGTAATGGATGGCTTTGATACGCCTCATGCCCATGTAGAGCAACCGTGTTGTGAGGCTGATATTTCTGGAGGAGAAACTGCCGTCTGATCTTTATTTGAAATAAGATGCCAGCTGAAAGTAGCTGCACACTGCAGATTTATGGGCAGATTTACATCTTGGGGATAACAACAAAAGCTGCATAAATTCCTCAACTGGATGTCGGCGAATTGCTGCGCACTGCATTTTTTTCTATTGACAACATGTTTTGAAACCAGAATCTATACCAGAGCCTTGAATAAACAATGTGCACATGATGAGCTATAGGCTACTGTACATTTCACTTAATACTGAAGGAAAAAGTGTTCCTTTCTCCTGTTGAGTACTTAGAGCTAGTAAATGCATCTTCACTGTCCATTTATCAACAATTAAACACTTACTGCAGTGGCAGATCTCTGTGAGAAAAGGGGCAGAAGTTTGCAACTCACTTGCAGACAGTTTGTTTAATTATATCAGCTGCCAGTGATGAATGTGAATACGATGTGCAGATCCTGAGTTATTTGAAGTGTGAGCTGTCTTCCAGTGAAGCATGTACAAAGTGCATGAACAAAAGCATTTTCAGTGGATAAAACAACTCCTTTTGTACGTCGGGATCTATGAATTATTGTTCAGCTTCTGCTTATGAAATTGTACCGGTTTTGTACGTAGAAGCGTACCGATACTACCTTATGACAGGTTCACGTGTGCTGTATATCGTCAAGTGGAGCGCGTGTGTTAAGATGTTGCTTCTGTGTCTGTTTTCCTTTTCATCGTTCTCTAAATGGTACTGTATTGTAAGATGACATATATTTTTTTACACTTATCATTTCAAATGTTGTATTGTATATATTGTATTTAAAATGAAATGAAATTAAACGAATGAATGCCAACTTTGTGGTGCATTGACTGCTGGGACGGAGCTGTGTAGAAGAGAGCTCAAGCACAAGATATTGAATACATGTCTGCAGTGTCAAGGCTTGATTATTGGCTTTAAATGCCTTGAGGAAACAAAAACTATTTACACGACCCTGAATCAAAGATGTTGTCCCTGATGTCTTTGCCTGACCATGTTTTGTTTCACTGTTCAAAATGTTTATATAAATAAAAGAGCACTGGTGTACATTTTAAATTCAGAGAAAGAAAAGAGCAAAACTGACATTTGCAGTTCTTGCTGTAGCCAAAAGCAAAAGCTATACATTATTCATTTCAATATTCATATGCTTTCTGCTTTTTTAACAGCATGCTTAATGAAGGCGTGGGGATGCTGCTGGAGGGGATGCTGCAATGTTAAACGCTCCGTGCTCTCTGTGTATTCGTCAAAAGGGGTCATACATTATCTTACATAAAGCAAACTAACGGACACCTGCAAACATGGCTGACAAGGACAACAGAAGAGGCATAAGTCTGGAGGAATACAGCTGATTAATTTATTTAATAGGTAAGTGTATGTTTAACCTCCAGGTTTCATTTTATATTAAAAAAAATCACACTTTTTCTTCAAGTGTCATAAATTAGTAAATGCAGATGTATTTGCACAGATCTCACAGTAAGTTTATTCATGGTGGAAGTCAAAAAGAAGACTTACTATGACTTCCCTCCTGACATTGACTAAAATATTGACAATAAAGGTAATTAATGAAACAATTAAAGGTTCAGTGTTTGAAATTTAGGGGGATCTAACAGTAGAATATAGTTTTAAAAAATGGAATAAAATATTCATTGTATTTTCATTATGCATAATCACATGAAAAAATGATCACTGTGTTTTTGTTTAACCTCAGAATTTGTCATTAACATCAACAGAGTGAGCGTGTCCTCTTCCACGACAGCCACCATGTTTCTACAGTAGCCCAGAATGGACAAACCAAACACTGACTTCACCACTAAATCCTTCACACCGGACGTATAATTAATTATTAAGGCTCAGGTGAAGATACATGATACAGCACAGTACCTGTCACTATCTTTTTACAGGTGGGCATACAATGTTAGGTCAGCATGGTCTTAATTTACCAGAACTCAAACATTAATCTTCATCTTCTTATAAACAGATATTTGTTCTTTGTTGGAAACCATTTTCACCAAACAACTTTTTAAATTAAATGTGCCCTACAACATGCAGCAATAATAAATGGCACTTGTAACATATTAACTAAGCTCATTGGTCCACTTGCAAGCTTTTTGACCATTCCTCTGCATCAAACAGTCAAAAGTAGACATGTGGGGGTTGCATTGGATTGAAGAGCCCTTCTTGAATATTCTCTGACCATCCTCTTAATCCTGGATGATGACTTTGACTTCTCTCTGGTAAAAAGTCTGAAGCTAAGAAGACATTTTTTAGTTTATTAAATTCAAAACCAGCAGGCAATACGAGGGAGTTGCAGTCTACTCTTGTAGGCTAAATCACGGAAATGCATCCTCCCTCATACATTGCCACTCCTCTCTCCATCCTCCAGTAGCAGAAAAACTGCAGGCACAGTGAGGTTGCGGAGTTAAATATGTCATTCTCGTCTTTCCCAATCATTGATCCTTGATCTAAGTCAGATTTGTGCAAGTTGGAATCTACAGCTCGAACCACTATGCCTTAAGTAACAGCAGTCCTACCGTGCTGTGCATTGATAAATTGAAGGTGCTGTCCATGGTGCTGAAATAGCAGACAAATTTCTAATTGCCTCTTTTTTCTAAGTCCCTCCCTTCTGCCTTTGCCCATCATCTCGAATCCATATTATTCTCTAAACTATATATTAGAAAAACTCAATTCTGTGCTGTTTTTGACCCTAAGTGACAAGTAGCAACATGTACTTGGGGAAGAGCAACAGGATCAAAGAGAAAATGCTGCTGTCTGTGTTATTCTGTTAATATTCCTGTAATATTTCCACTGTGTTTCAGTAGCGTCTTCGCTGCAGAAAATACAGCCTGAGACCAAGTCACTTCTGAAACACAATGACAACAGATATCATATTTACTACAACGTTTGAGTTACAGTTGATATTAAGATGGCTCAGGAAACTGGTGAGAGCCGAACAAAAGCAGCCTGTGATTAACAAAAACCAGCCTGTCATTAAAACCGCTCCTTATTGCACTAAGCTGATTGAAGGCTACTGGCTGGAAACTTTTCAAAAATTTAACAATTCACCAAACTAAAAACAAATATTTTATTCTGAGCTGTAAGACATCTCTGATTCTGAAAAGGTTTGTAAAGCCAGGAGATCAATTTAATTCTTTTAATCCATATAGGAGCGTAATAATGTGTTAGCTGAACAGAAAAGGCATTCACAGTGTTTCTTCTATTGATAACCAGGTGTGTAATAAAGGCCATTTGGCAAAAAGCACAGAACTAAAGTAAATTAATACTTGAAACCTTGTCAAATGTTTTCGAGTGAAATAACGTAGCCTACTATAGGTGCGGATCTGTAAACAGTTATTAAAAAGTTTTATAATGAAGCTACTTTTGATAATGGGAGTCAAGTCTCATCGTCAGTTTAACACCTCCAGGCTCTCAGAGCTCCAACACCATTTCAGAGACCTTGAGCATTTTGTCACAGTCGTCCCGCCTCTCTCCATCTCCCGTCCTTCAAAGACCTCCAGAACCAAATGGAAGGTAAGCGTACATGACGGCTGGGTACCTGAGAAACCACAGCTAATGCACACTGTGAAGGGGCCAGGGCAGCAAGTAAAAAACCAATATCCCACATAACAAGACCTGCACTGTGCACAGCGGGAGGCATTGGCCAATCAATTGCTCTGGTTGCCATGGTGCTGCCAGCATGTACCTATACAGGAGGGCAAACCCCACATGATACCGCACTGAAATGGCTTGTGCGGATTTCCTCATTTGTCCTTTGATCTGTCCTGCTCTTGTGCCTCTGGGAATTTGCCTGTTGGGATTTTAATTCCGCCTCACATTCACCATCCTGCTATTAAAAAGCAGCAGCAATGCGTCCTGCAAATCAAAAGAACAATGACAACGGCCTGCTTGATTTTTTTTTTTTTGTGGCTGCTTCTTATCTCAAGGTGCAGGCATAATATGTTTCCAAGCACACACCAGTGCAACATCAAAGCGTTGTCAATAGCTTTTGATTGGTACATTTTGTGCTGTGTGTTTTATGGAGTGTTTGCTGCACAGACGCATTGGCCAGGTGCACAGGCTGAGGCGGGGCTAAGCAGGGGAAATGGAGGTGAGGAAATAAAAGACATGTTAGAAAAGCTGAAAAGAAGCAAATTGAACAGACAAATGGTTACGTACAGGGATTTAAGAGTATTGAAGTTGAAAGGAAGCTTAAGGCAGGGAAACACATAGCGGGCGCAGGTGATGAATGACTCGTAATAACCTGGCGAGGAACTTGTGATTGTGTTTCTACCAGTGATGGAGGAGCCCCTCAGCATTCAGGTGCTCTCAGGTTGATGAGCAGCCAGTTATTTGTTGTGAGCCAGCCTGCGCCACTGGGTATTGAACCAGTTTCATGACGGGAAAAGGGAACGGATGTATTCTTATCTGCCAAATGTGGGATGAAAATGACGGAAGGTGAAGATGAAGGAGCGTCAAGTGTTCAATCATCATTTGTTTCCAGGTGGAGGCAGATAAAAGTCATGTAAGATGGATTCTGCACATGCACAGATTGGAGGTTGGAGCTGCTCTGCATGGCTAAGAGGGACAAGGTGTAACTGCGGAGGTCACATGTTTAATTATACGGGTTAAGCCGCACTGTTACTGCAAAGATGATCCATTCCAGTGGTGCAGACAACCTAAGAAATTTTTTTCATTTGCTGTCATGATGTTGAACATTTACAGTGAACCAGCCCAGCAGAACACCGTGTGCTTCATTTTAACTACTCCCATGGCATTTACAGGGTCTGGAGATAAAAAGAACAGTGCTGCAGGCACTGTTGGAGCCAGCTCCTTCCTCAGAGTGGATGCTCCCTACGGCGAATGAGGGTTTAATCGCTCCCAATTGCTTTGCTTCACAAAGGTGTGACCCCCCCCTACCCACCCCACCCTCCAACCTCCCACACTCCCACCTCCACCATCCTCCCATCTGTCTCTCATTGTTGCCAGCAAACAAATCTTGCCTCGGGGAGACGTGCTGCCACTTTTCCTCAGTCCCTTCTTCCCTAAACCTTCACTTTCAGCTCTGTAATGCCTTCATCCTACGGGGAATGGGGAAAGGAGTAATCAAAACAATTACCTAAGTCCCATTTTGTTTCATAGGAGACTTGTCTTTTTTCATGTGAATCTTCAACCAGAATGAAACAGGTTGTGTCTTGGGGGCTTTTTGTGGAACATCACAAAGGCAGCAGCTGTCACGAAAAACAAGAAAAGCTTCAGTAGCATGCTGGTTTTACCAGCAGGTTTATCACTTGGCTCTTTCAACAAGAGATCCACAACCAATTAGCAAAAAAACAAAAAAATAGAAAAAAAGAGGGGAGAAACATGGGTGAACGAAAAGCACCATCAAGTCACCTTGATGTGTTCACAAAAACATTTTGGGCAGACTTCCTTTCATCAGGAGCTGTGGAATATATAGCAGTCTGGATCATCATGTGCAGGAAACAAAGCAGCAGCACTGCACATGTTTCACTACAGTTCCCTCCAGGGATTGTTATCTCTTTTTGCAGAAAGGAAAAAGGAAAAAGCAGGACTGTCTTAATGCTGAGCTTACCTTACAGTTTGTCCCATGATCCAAACAGCTGAGGAGGAATGCTACACAACGTCTTGGCAGATCAAAGGCTCTGTGACTTTGATGAGACAAAATGAGCCCGCCATGAGACGTAATGTGTTGCCGGGCCCTCCCCACTGCCCACTGTTAATATCTATCCACTACAGTAACTCTCATACTCCCGAGCATGTCACCCAAAATTGTAAAGGCCTTAATTAAAGATTAATGTCAGGGATTCTTGCACGCGCTGCTTAGATAACTCATTTCTCAGGGCGCATTGCTAAAAAATCGCCCAGGCTGGACACCAGATTTTTTAGTTTTCAGAACAAAAGCCCTCAGCTCCCCAGCCAGCATGATCCTTTTAGCTGAAGGACAAGCAATAACAGCTCTGCTGCTCGCTTTGCAATGCCACCACAGTGACGGGAACGAGGGGAGGTTGAGTCATTTTAATTATCACAAGCAGGCAAAGAGAGACAATCAGCCGGCCTGCTGCACCGACTGCTTGTTCCTCAACCTCCTCCCAACAATTACTGATGCTCGTCTTCTTCATGAGGCCTGTTTATAATGTCAGGGCACGCCACAGAGTAGGGATCTGTCTGTGGGAATCAGCCTCACTTTACACACTATGGAGGTGTAGATGAATGGTGTGTTTGTACAGGCAGAGCCAATGAATCATATGTATGCATGTGTGTTCGTGTTAGCATGTGTTTTGTCAGCAGTTCCAGTCAGATATAGATGAGATCCAGTCAGCTACAGCACAGAGCACTGATGCTGCTTGTTGGTTTCTTTTTCCAGATAAAAACACGTCTTTTGTTGAGCATCTCAGAGCTGTTTCTGGTATCTCACATGAAAAAGATGATGATGCCTTAATCACAAAGATGTCAGCCTCCAGGTTTACAATCAATGTAATAAGGCTGTTAGTGACAGAGATGGTCTGAAGGCCAGTTATTAAGCTCTGTCTGTACACCTCCACCATGGGACACTGAAAATAACAAATCAAAGAGCTGAAAGATGAAAAACAAGCAGGTTTTTTGTTATATCCAACAGGCCAGCGAATCACAGAGAATCTTAAACCCTCTGAGGGGAAATGATATCTGATCATTGCTCTATTTGCTTAACATCTCAAAAGCCAAAATGATTTTTATTGCTGCTACGGGGTAATCAAATCTCTGGGCCAATATTTAAAGTAAACTGCATTTTCAGTCATTGATTCACTTTGGTTTTGCCAATGGCTTTGCCACTTTGGTTTTCTATGGGAGTAGGTTTGAATTTCTATATAGTGGTTCATCAGGTGACCCTGATGTGTGATACTCTTGTGTCAAGTTATAACAGTGAAGCTCACAGTTAGTATAACTTATGCCAATTATAAACAACGTTTGTTTAATTAGCAAAGAGATGAAAAGATGTGATGATGTAGAAAATAAGAGACAAGGTGCAGTCAATGATTTCCACAGTGCAAAATAAGTTTCCATTGTTTTCCTGAATCACTGCACCACAGAGGGCATTATCTCCATTTCAGTATCGACAAATACCAAAAAAACAAAGCAGACACTGTGTTTAATTAACTCAAGACAAATAAGAAGATTTATTGGCGACGGTAGCAGCTTGGCGAAGGTAGCTGATTACAACCTGCCAAAGTAACTTCCCCATGGCACCAGAACTCCAGAGAAGCTGAGAACTGCAGGCAAACTGTGTCAACTTGTTTGTATTGATATGATTAAAAAGCTGGTTTTAAAAATGACAAATTCATTCATTAACGTAGTAATTATCCTACGTCCTACCTTTATTTTAAGAGATGAGGCCTAATCGTTCCGAGAATAAGCAACAGAAATAGGAAGCAAAAACAGCAATATAAAGTAAAAATAAATTGAAAAAATAAATCAAATCAGCAAAGCAGTAAAACCTGAAGAATAAAT
>JAQLOL010000023.1:27845677-27864369 GCA_029783665.1 Naso thynnoides
TGTTTCAGCAGCCAATCAGTTCATAACAATGTAAAGCAGCTAAAAAGAAAACACGCTCTCTGAGATTACCTGTGATTGGCCAAAAGTCCCATCACGATCTGAATACAGAGCCAAGGAGAGATGCAGAAGTCTAGTTTTCTTTTAGACCATCTGGATTACAAAATGCCGAAAGGTTGTTATGGTATTTTTCTGGGTGATGACACCAAAAATAAACTGCCCACCACGGCTTTAAATAGTTTCAATATGAAGCCGCAGCAGGAAATGCTGAGGTTGCATTAACAGAAACCTTGTTTCCAGGAATTTTGCTACTGACAACTAGATCATAATGCTTTAACTATTTAAATATTGCATTATTTTCATCAGTAGATGACGGCCTCGATCACTGGTGTGTTACCTCAATGGACAGTGACGTAACAGAAATTTATTTAAATTAAAAGATGACAATTTTTAGAACTCCAATCAGCATTCTGTTAACAGGATGTGGTTTAAGCCATGTGGTTAGCATGCAGTGGGTGAGACAGGTTTAGAGAAATGTTGGTAAACCAGTTTAAGGAGGCAGTTTTATGAAAGAAGAAAGTCACATCAAGCTGGTTTTGTATCATGAATCCTTTAATCTCATCCTGAAACAAAATAGACTTAGTGTGCAGTGAATAAATAGAGTAAATAAATATAGTTTCTCAGAGATTCACAATTTGCTCGATGCACAGGACCTTTACTTAGGAGAAGAGTACAGGCAGGCCTCAACGCCGTACACTCAATCGAAGGGTCTGACTGGATAAAAACGACAACGGGAAAAGAAAAAACATTGCAGTTACGAGAAGAGAGAAAGAAACACAATCACATCTTCACAGAAAGTTGATGATCTGGTCCCCTGAACTGTTGCCTCGGCCTCTGGGATCGCTGTCAGTAAATTGTACTTCTTTTTAAGATGTACGGCCTCCGGGACTTGGTGGTGTGCGCCGCTTGCCTCTTCAGGATGTAAGGTGATTTCCGTTTCAGCGGGTTGTCACTGTTCTCCTCTAAATATTCTAGAGAGTCATGGAGTAGCTGTGAGAGAAACAAAGATAGAGGGAGAGAGAGAGAGACATGATGTCACACAACAAGAAGGAAATTGCAAGCAAACACATGTTTTGCTGCTGAGTGGCGGGTTGATGCCAGTGTAGCTGTGATTAAACGGGTGTTTCTGGTCGATGCTTTCATGCATCGCAAAACAGGACTAATCTGCAGTCGCTGTGCTAAGATGGAGATAAAGACTGCTGTGAAAGGAACTGAGAGCGAAGTGAAAATGATGGAGGAGACGGGGGGGTGTTAATGAGGTGTGTTTACACTGAGAGGAGATGGATGAGCTGCTGTGTCCATCTAAAGGGGGTTTGGGCCTTAACGTATGTACTGTATGTTTTTAAGGTTTTATATCAGTCGAGGCATGACATTACTGCCATTTTTCAATTATTAAAAGCAACACAAATGGTTACTGTGGGCTTTCTCTGTATTCAATTGCTTTATATTTCATTTAACTGGTACAGAAACATTTCATTGCTAAATTATTTTGAAGAAATAAATTTAGTTTTGCTCTTTTATCTGTTAAGAATGCTGTTTTGCAGACATTCATTAAAGATAAGCTGACAAACAAAATTATGCTGCTATTGGATTTTTTTTTATTATTTTTGTTTAGAGATGTTTAGAGACTTTTTTTTTTTAGCTGAATGTTTATTTATTTCTGACATTTAAAAAAAGAGATTTCTTCAACTCAGAAAGCAGCACTAATGCGAGGGCAGGAAAATGCACAGAATCTTTCCTTGTAATAAAAGACTTTTTTTCTTCAAATTAACTCTCCAAACAATTTTAACTGCAAATCATTTAAATTTTGTCAAGTTAACTTATGATTGTGCCAAAGTGTTTGCATTTGTGTGTATTATTTTTCTAATAGGACATAAGCTTAATGAAAAGGTAAACATTCAAATGACACAGAAATGCTACCAACATACTTTAAAAGATAAGAGATTAAAGTTGACTAAATTCAAATTTGTGTATTGAAGTTATTTGTTTGTTGACAGGCAGGAAAATTTTATTTATTAGAATTACTGAAAACAAAAAGCAAAACAAAAATCTACAATGACAACAACTGCAAGAACACAATTCTCACATGTAAGAGTGATTATTTCTTGCAGCACTGTTTGTCTGTATGTGTGGGTGTGTGTGTGTGTGTGTGTGTGTGTGTGTCGTGTTTGTGTATATGTGCACGTGTGTGTATCTTACCCTCTCCTCCCGGCTTTGCAGCGCTCGGCAGATGTGTTGCAGGTTGTACAGCTCCTCCAGCAGCTGGAGACTCTCCTCCCTCAGCTCTTCCTCCTCCTCCTCCTCTTTGCTGCCCCACACCTCCTGCCGCAGACTGTTTACAATCCTGCACAGGTTGGCCAGGGACACACGCCAGTAGGGGGCACTCTGCTTATTCTGTTTCATCTGTAGAAGAGGAATAAGGTGGAGAAGAAGGGTTGCCTTTAAAGGGATGTTTCAAATAGATATCTGGAAGTGATCTGTTTTCCAAAGTCAAAATGTGTCAATAAAATAGATCTTTGTTGATAAGAGGTTACCTAACTGAAGTATCAAACAGCCTATTAACCGAGGCAAAGTGACAATTGAGCTGTGCCGATAGAGATAAAATAGAAAGACCAAAGAGGATAAAAACACATTTTACATTTCAGAGTCAAGTGATTACATTGTTCTATTCAAAATCTGGTTGGTACACATGTCCAGCTTGTCATTATGCTCCTGTATGGCTACAAACAGCTGCAGAAACTGATGAACATTAATTTTGTAGTTGGTGGTGCTGTTGTAATACGTTGTTTGGTTCTGTAAATTTTTGCTGTTCTTTGCTGAATCTCCTGGATGAGTGGGTCAGTTGTGGGGATTTTTTAATTTTATTTTAGTAAGATCTCGTGTGAAACTGATGCATCTTGTGGCTTGTTAACATGTCTTGTGGCTCAGTGGGTAAAGTGGTGGTTCACTGATTACAGGGTTCAATCTGATGGTCAAAATAGAAAAAAATAATAATATCAATATTTTTTAGTTTTGTGAACAGATGCAATAGATCAGCCATTCTTTTATGAGCTGCAAACCCACCACAAACTCAGTTAGTTGTCCTGAAATGTTGTGGTCCAAATTTTCAGTGATTTTTAAAGCTTGGCTTTTCCTTTTAAGACTCATATTGGATGCTGCATTTGAGAATTTGACTTAACAGCGTGAGCACTGATGCAAACAGCTACATACTGAGACAGCAGTTAAGATATATGTCTGCTATTTCTTAAATAATCACAGGCACCAGGCACCCAGTGTGATATTTCAGTCACTTCTAACCTCATCTAGCTGCAGCTTGTTGTGTTATAATCTAGTTTGAGTGCTTGAAGACGATGGAGGTTGGAGGCCGCCAGGCGTGGACCGACAGTCTCACACACCGAAAAAGACAGCTGGGTGTCACTGACGATAATGGAGAGATTCAGCCGGTGAGGGGATTTGTCACTTCTAAGTTTATTGTTAATGGTTACAAGTCCTCAAAGACTCACTTCGCTCACATTGTTTATGAGCAGCAGAGGAATACAGTCACACACTCCTCTGTTTATTTAAAGAGCAGAGTCACGATGAACACAGGTTCATTTTGTTGATCGGGTGGGAGATGTGTAATAAAAGCTGTCACGACATCACAGGAACAACACACCAGGGACCAAACATGAGCTGCTACTGATATATTAGAGAAAATTCATGCTTCAAGTTGTTTTCATTTAGTTTTCTGACAAACTATTTGAGTGGGTCCAGGTGTGTTTTTAGTGCTTAAAGGTCACATGAAGGATTGATTCATCAGGATCTTCTCCTGTGATGGAAATGAATCAATAATTTCCAAGTTTGGATGAAGAGTTGATTCCAGTTTCCAAAATTCAATCCCAGGCAGGACACACTGTCTTAAACAAACCGGCGTTGTCTCTCAGTGACTGAACTGCCATATCGAGCTTCTGCAGCCAAATCCAAATTCAGAGTCACGCTGTCCCCTTAAAATTGCATTTGTGACGTTTAAAAAATTATCTTATCTTCTTTGCGAGCAACTTAAAAATACTGAAAACTCACTCTACGTTTCAAAAGGTTGCTCAACAAGTGTTTGGAAGGGTCAATGTCTAGTCAACCAGAACAATAAACAGATGAACCCTGAGTGTCGTTCAGTGCAATCACATCTAACAGAGAAAGAATGTCAAAGAGAATATCTACTTCCTGCATCTAAACAGATAAAAAGGAGAACAGACAAGCAGGTCCATGTTATCAGTTTTCAGCTGTATTGATAAGATACGAAGCCGCATGTATCTTTAATAATAGTTCGCTTTCCAGACTTGAGCACTCTATTAGTCATCTGGCAAGTCATTATCACAATTATCACCCCTGAGCAAACCGCCGAGCATCAGGAGCAATAAATCACATGGCTGATTTGTCATCTTCAAGTCTTCATACGAGCTCTACGGTTATTTATCAGAGAAGGAGAGACAGGTGGAAATATGCGTCGTTTATGATGCTGATGTGTCCGTCTGAATCCAGTTAGGTTCCCTCTTGCCTCTTTAGTTCCACTTTCACCAACTTCATCTCTCAGCTTTGCCTCGAGCTCACACCAGATAAATGTGTTAAGTTACAGCTGAGTTATGATCATCAGTTCTCATTTTGTTTTCAGCTCAAAGAGGACATGACCACAGCTGCAGCAGTTGGAGTGAGGTGATTTTGTTTGTTTTGCTCTGTAGATTTAGTCTGTATGATAATAAGACTTACGATCAAACAGAAAGTGAGGCTGTAACTGAAGTGTTCATGAAAGAACACCTGGGCAGTGAGTCACTGATGTCACAGGTGCAACAGGTGTGCAGGGGAACCTCGTACCTTAGAAGTGAAGATACTGCTGAGTAGCTCCTCCTCTAGCTCTCGCTGGTCCTGGTCGACGTCTGTCAGTCAGAAGAGAAACAAAAATTTAACCTCAAATTTAATTAAGAGTCTTCAGTGATTGTTGCAGGGGGAAAAAGTCAGACTTAAAAATGTCCTCAGCATTATTCTAATGAAAACTGGCATTTGGGCTGTTTCACCTTTATTATGAGCTGCAGTTAAAGTTTGGAATATTTACATTACAATCATTATGTGATGACAACCATGGCTGAGCCAGAAGTCAGCCCACATTTGTCTTTTTAATCAATTAGCTGTTCCTATTGAAGCATTCAGATAAAGTTTTGATATTCCAACATATGTTATTATTGTTATTGCTTTAAAAAAAAACTTCTTACTGTAAGGCTGAATTCTCATTGACTCAGTGAATTAGGAATGACTTTATTTTCTTACCAATTCCTTGTAAATTTACACAGGGTTGACAGTAGAAAACATTTCGTCAAAATAATCACTGACAATCATTTTAAAAAACAATTAAAATAATAAATATGGTTTCCTCTGCTGCAGTTTATTATTGAATCTTATGGTTGTATAATAAAGGCTTAACCAGGTTCTAAAATATTTTAAATTAGGCACCATTACATCAGAGGAGTTTCACAGGAGACTAAAAAAGGGAATTCCTCAAATGATGTCATTATTTGTGTTGAAATAGTTTTAGAATAAATAATTGCATACATTTTTACTTGAAATAATTCACTAAGGTTTCAAAGTTAGTACCTTTACATACAAAATAAATTGTGGGAACCGAGAAACAGCATGACCACTTTAAGAATAAATAATTTCAGAAGCCCAAGCTGACACAAAGCAAGTGCAAATTGTTATTTTAGAAACAAATTTCCACTAATGGGCATATTTACTGTTAAAATTCATGCAACAACACCACCAAAATGATGCACCTGTTGCACACAGTAAGCTATGTGAGAGCCAACCAGCTCCATTTGTTCCACGCTTTCCCTGAGTGTCATGGCTTTTCCTGCTACTACAAACAAAGTCAGGAATAAGTCATAAGAAAGCACAAATGTAAAACCTGTTGAAAAGAGCCGCACTGCTTACCTGTGCAAAGTCCACCGCAAGTGAAACAGAGGAGAAGCACACATGCAAACTGTGCCTGCATCATGATGAGAAACAAAACACACAATGTAGGATCCCACACTGAAGAATGCAGCTGAGAGGGAATCTAGTCCATAAGGTGAAGGGTCAGACTCAGAGAAGGAAGCAGGAATTAATTGGGATGCTGCTGCTGCTGCTGCTGCTGCTGCTGCTGCTGCTGCTGCTGCTGCTGCTGTTGCTGCTTCTTCTTCTTCTCTTCGAACTCCAAACACACTTCCCCTTCTTGCAGTTTTCTGCTTGTGAAGTGCAGTGGGCTCCATCAGTTTATAAGCCAATGTGATGTCAGAGTCTCAGTCTCTCCCCCCACCCCCTACTCTCTTCTCCTCTCCTCTCCTCATCTCCACCCCCACCATCCCACCCACCAACGCAGACCCCTTCATCCATCCACCCATTTTTCTCTCCATATTTTCTCCTCCCGCCTGACACCGTGTGTCATCGTTTCATCAGACGTCACTTTGGCATCACAAGGTGGAAGGAGTTTTGCGTCAAGCTTCGGGAAATTTGGTTATTTCACCTCGTGAATGCACACAGCCTGAGGTTTGTTGTCTACTTGTCTAACAGGGATGAGGTTGCGAGTGACGTGGGAGGACGTACAACAACCATTTACTCTTTGTGTCACTGTTTGGAGGAGCTGTGCTCCCCCACCTCCATCTTTTTTTCTTTTTTTTTTTTTAATTATGTGTTTGCTCAAATCAGCAGGTGACTGTCTTGACTTACGTACCAAATTATTTAAGCCAAAGTGAGTCATAGTGATGAATAGGCAATTATTAACATCTGGAAACAGTTGAACCAGACTTTACTTAATGACTGTTCTTTTCTTCCTTATCAAAATTAAGCATATTTGAAAAATTATACTCTTAGAGAATATTTTAACATATTAATTCGAGAAATCATTTCACCAAGTCTCTTCAGCAGCTTCTCTGTAACTTTTCACCATATTTCGCATTCTTCACTAGCATGTGGAGTTTATACTTTTCACAGAATTGGAGATGTTTACATTTCCTTCGAGGGCTTCTCTTCTATTTTGGCTTTCGAAGCTCAAAGCTCATCCTTGACTTTGGAAACAGCAGTAAAGAAAACAATCATTGTCCCCTTTTAAGTTTATTTCATTTTAATTTAAAGCAACTTGATAGTGAATGTGAATAATTAAAATCAATAGATAAATTAATTGTGCATCATAGGTAAGTATTGAGCTCCTATAAAAAAAAAATGAAAGAAGTGAAACACAAACATTCTTTGCAAAACACATTGATTAAACTTTAAGGGTTAGCCATGCCATTCTGACTTTAAGTCTGAACCTTTAGCTGATGTGTCAGATAATGTTATGCTATTGTGTTACAGATTTGTTAGATTTCATCAATTTTTTATCATCTACTCCGAATGCGTTTCTGATTTTTTTTTGCTCAATTCTACTTTAATTTTTTTTCTTTTTTAAAAATTATTTAGGACATGGACATGATTTGTATTTACAATTAAACCTTAAAAAACACATGGATTAAAATTATGCAACATCCACATATATTCAAATCACTTGGTCATGACATTCTCATTCAAATATTTAAAAAATTAAATTAAATTAAAAAGATGCTTTTTGGCTTTGTTGAGCCAAATTTAGTAACTGACTGATCACTGTACTTTAAAATCTTATCATCTGATCAACTCTCTTATTACACAGGTTTAATTGGAACAATAAAAGAATGCTGGATTTTCTTGTGAAAACCTCTGCAGCTACTATCACATAAAATCTGCTTTGACTTAAGTTAGTGCAGGATTATCAGTACATTCTAACTCAGGCTCAGTTTCGCTTCACACTAATGCTCTTGAATGATCTTGTTTGATTTAGTGTAAATATGCCACTTTGTGCATCTTTAAAATGTGTATGTTCTGCAAAAGATGTTTCAGGCATGACAAACAGTCAGAGTGGAGTGAAAACAGGCTGCATTCCTCTCATGTCTAAATTTTATCTTTGTCATTTGAATCCAGCAGAGAGAGACAGCTCCAAACCCTGAGAGGCTCAATTTCACTCTGCACGTCCTGTTCTGCCGCGCCGCTGAGACTGTAATCATATTTCACTTTAGACTACACATACACTGACAAACGAAATGAAAGTAAGTTAGAAGCATGACAAACAAAATCAGAGTGAAGACGTGTTTATTGTATGGCATCACCAATACTCTGTCTGTAGTATATGTTTGTAATATATTTGCTCATATGGTACTTGGAACGTTTTCACTCCCACATAATGGGCTTTTTGTTATGCTCAAATGCATTATTTCAATCATAATCTCATAATCTCATGAACTTTACACTCAATATGAAAGTGAGTTTAAGATCCCTATATTTTACTGTACAATTTCTTTTCATTCCAAAGTATTTTACTGTAAAGTTTTTACCGAGAGCTTACTTTTTTTTTTTTTGCACAAGTGTTTGCAGTTCTCTTGCATTTCTTCTCTGCGGTAAATGAGTTTCTCTGGTTGTCGTTGCAGGTGTTAGGGGGCAGAGTTTCACCAATAAATCTCAGTGCAGTCTGCACCTCCCTCCGCGCCTCGGATGGGGGCGGACAGAGTTCCAGTCGGGACTCCCCTCAACTTTCCTGAAACTCTTACCAAAGTGTCCCGACGACCTGCCATGCTGGGACTGTAACGCGTTTTTGGATCGCTGGTGTGTTTCTTTGAGCTCCACAGTCATGGCTCCGTTTGGGAAAAACTTCCTGAAAGCTCGAATGAAGAACAGGTAATTTGATGAGAGGGAAGTTAATGACGGGAAACCTGTTGCGTGTGTGTGTGTGTGTGTGTGTGTGTGTGTGTGTTTTGTCCTGCTCAGTTCCACAGAAGCGTTCCAGAGTCAACTGTGGGGACTGTTGGCGTGCGCACGACGCAGTGCGCAACAGATAAGTTGGCTAATTTAATGCAGCTTCGTTCTTACGTCCTCATAAACCGGTAATGTAAGAAGGATACTTCGATCTAATGCCCAGATGCAATCAAAGGTAATACATAGCAACAAGTGGTACCGTGGGACATAATGGAGGTACTTGAGATTCAGACAAATGCACCTTTATATACAATTAGGAACCTAAGGGGTTACAATATAAACCTATTAGGTAATAGGAAGATTTTCAGGGTTATTAATAACCATCTGACACAATCAAACCTTCAACCAACATGATCTCCTTTGACCATAATGGTGATTATGTGGGGATATTGTCAAACAAGAAGTAAATTATGTATGTATGCAGTATCAGTTTTGCTGAAGGATTGATAGAAGGATGAACACTCAAAAAACGTTTTAATATGCAATACTTGTGTTTTTGCCACATCAGGTGGTATAAAAAGTATTTTTCTTTCCTATATACGTTGTTATTCCCTGTAAGGGAAGTCTGAGTAAAACATGCCCTTTGACAAGTCTTTCCCTGGTCAGAGACTGTACTGTACATCGACTCATAAGAGCTCTCACCTTCTGCTGCTCTGTAATTACTGCAAACATGTTATTTTTAATGTGCGTTTCATCTGGGACACCAAAGTCCTCCTCACATCAGGTTGAGAGAGATCCTGTCATCAGCGCTTGTATAATTTGCTTCAGCAATTTCCTTGAGTGGCTAGTTTGGCCTTTTGATGTGCCCCTGGCTGCAGCTGAGCTCCAGCCTCAGCTCAATAAAGGTGGGAAAATTAGATCAACTGAGCTCACAAGTTGTCTCCTGTTATTGTTGCAGAAATTCTATTTGAAAAGTTGAGTGCAGACTTTTGTTGTTGTGCAGAGTTGGTGAATAGAGTTTCTTTTCTGGAGTATCTAGGTCATGATCCAATCCCTCCCACGGTGCCAAAACCAGGATCAGAAAGGTTTCAACTGTGGGTAAAGAACTATTTGAATTAGTTATTCTAATTAAGACTCATTTACCACCGCACTTAGCTGAAAGGGTTTGGATTCAGTTCAGAAATAACACTAAAGTGCTGTAAAAAAAAAAAAAAAAAGAAAAAAGAAAAGAAAAGAAAAAGAAAAAACCTGACAGTGGCACCAGCAGCGAAATGAATGTGTTTCTTTACACAGAGCTGAGGTGAATTATCTCTGACAACTTCAAACAGTCAGACTGAAGCTGTCTCCTGTGGATGTTTCTCTTTTTTTCATGTTGCATAGTAATTACCATCGCAGCACCTATAATTTCCTCAAGTGTTTAGATCTGCAGATATGTCAAACGCTTGATTTCAGTTGGTTGGTTTTACTGATGCTGCCACATTTTGACCGATGTTTGCTGAAGGATAATAAGATGAGGACGTTGCAGTCGAAATATGAAAACTTTTACAAACTTCCATGGCGAAACCTGAGTGTGGTGATAATTATATGGTTTTAATGCTCTGTCTTCAAAGGATCACAGTGCATCATCAAGGAGTCTGGTGTGTCAAACTGATGTCACTGTTGTAAAACAGCACAAGCCTACAGAGGTTTGAAGTGTGATGGTTGCCAGCCACTGACACATGTAGTTAAAGCAACGTAGTGACCACTTCCAATTAATGCTGCAGCATGACACCATTGTGCAAAGGACCAATTAGTGGCTGAAGTTGTTCTGTTGACACAAATTACCTGGCCACAGCAAACAATGAAATCTTGCAGTCGTGATGAAGGAGAGTAAGACGTTTATTTTCACTGAGCATGAGCTTATTTGGTGATACACAGACCTGCTGATAAGGGAGGGGGGTTTCACAGAGGAAGGAAAGGGCCGTGTTGTGTCTCTGCTCGCAGATGCCTATCAGAGTAGGAGTCATCCCAGAGATCAACATATCCAGATTGAGAGGTAATGTTATTTCCTCGCCGATCCCTCATCCTCTTGCAGATAAGAGCGAGAGGAAGCATCTCCTGTCCAGCACCGAGTATCCGCTCCACTGCGGTTTTCTCTGCACCTTTCCTCTGTCAAACAAACCAGGCAGGGATGTTAGAAAACACTATTTATTTATATTCTGTGTTTTTATTAGAAAGACAAGTTAAATTTTATCACTTCTGTGTTAAAGGACCATACCAGTGTCCCTACTTTGTCATTATTATTGTCCTTTGTCAACATCACATCAGTTACATAAACTCCACCTATTCTTACCAAAGTTTGTTTTAAAAAAAAAAAAGGCTGTGTCAAAGTCCTTTTTTATGCTAATATTCAAGTTAGGAAGGCAGCACTTGTAAGGAACTATTTTTTGAGACATAAGTTTTGTCTCAACAGCTCCCCTCTCTCTCGCTCAGTGATTTTTGACCAAATGGAGACAGACATTCTCTTTAAAAGGGTGAATTATCTATACCTAGCAACTTAAATGTGTCCTATGGTGTTTCTGTACCCTGTTTCAACATGAATGGCAGTGAATGAGTTTTTAAAATGCAGTCTGAGATCTGCTAAAGTATACACATGGTCGAATTTTAACAACAACATTTGTGGAAGATAGGAGCGATCTCTGCTAATAGTGAGAAGTCCAAAATAGACTAGGGTGGTCATTTAAATATAGCTGACTGGTATAATGGCGTTCTCTGGTTTCTTACACTCTGTTACAGGCAGCAGATGAAACCTTTTCCAAACATGATGAATAAACTCAGAGCTGAATGGTGGTCAGTCTAAAAACAGAGCTGCTTTAATCAGATGAAAACATTGCATTAGCATTTTCCTGAACTGAGTTTTATGGCCTGATGTCATTAACATTTACTATATGGGAAACGATGCAAAGGTCACATGTCTTTAATGTGATGTGTCTTGCCCCACAGTAGACACTCAGATTACCTTTAATGGCTGTTGAATGAATGAATTTCCGATATCCGATACATTGGCCAATATTATATATATTTAACTGTAATATCAAGCGAATGTGGTTATCAAATACTTGTGACAATGATATGTAAAGGAGGGAGGATAACACACTTTAACAAACTTTATTCCAAACATCAATGCGCTGAACAGTAAACGCTTCACTTATTATTAGTTATCATTAAATAACAGACCCTCTGCTGGACAACCTAATTACACCATTTTAAATTACATTTTCAGGCATATTTGTGGCCTTAAAAAACAGCTTTAATATCAGCACATATCAAAGAACATAAATGCAGATCCCAGAATATATATAGAATGAACAAAACAAAATGCTTCAACAGCTTCTGGATGAGTTATTATGACATTAGGTACAAATGACAGTTTAAAAAAAGACGTTTTCCTGAAGTCATGAAGTCAAGTTAGCAACAGGTAAGAAAAAGAAATACAGCATTACCTTGCTGGAAACATTCAAAATAATGTGATAACACAACTCCAAATACATAACAAAGATATAGTAAAGCTTGACATTAGTTCACTTTCTCATTAGTTAAAATACATGCAAAATGTAAATTTTACTGTTTTGATTTTTGACCAAATATCTGCAAAATGACACTCTAAAACTGTTTTTTTATATTTATTGATGATTATTTAATGTTAGCATGCTATAATTGGAAAGTAAGGTGATGAACATGACAGTCTCGAAACCCATCAGCTGCATTCACTGTCTGACTTCTGGCAGACAGCGATACAGCCTTTGGGGGCAAGCACCATTATTTTTGGGCTTCCATTGGAGGAGGCGAATTTCCGTTTCCGAACTTCCTTCTCCAGGTGCCACTTGCTGTTTACAGTCCGACTATTTACAGTCCGACTGTTTAGAGTCCGTCAGTTTACAGTTCAACGCATGAATGAAGTTGGAGTTAAAAGACCACATCTACCAGCCAATCTTTTCACAAGTAGCCAGTCTGCACGCCATTAACAGTTAACAGCTTGCCGTTAATTACACTGACTACACAAGAATACAACTGGAAACCAGGGCTTTTCCGGTACCAAAATCGCCCTACCTTGCCTACAGACTCAATGAATGTAGAGTCTGTTTATAGAGATTATGAACATGGTAAACGTCACATCTGCGCATTAGCTCTGTCACTGTGAGCCCGTGTGGTCATAAACATTTTTCTCAAAGTACTGCTGTTCTGCAGTCTCATAGGTTCAACTGCATAACTGAAGACTCTTAGTGTTGTTTATCTTTTATCCATTATTTATGGCTGTGAGTGCCACAAAAACTAAAAATTAATTTCATTGTGTTTGTTGGCAATAAACACCTCAGTGATGGGGAAAATGTGAAACCAAGAGTATTTGCATTGCTTCCATTAGAGGTAAATGGGAAAAGATACTTTATGTACTGAGGTGAACCACCCTTTAATTGAGTTCCCATCAGAAATAATTTACATTTATATCAGGTTTTCACTTGTAATTGATTTCTTAGTTGTAAGCGCAAGCCTATAATTTTATGATCACCACACTGATTAAAATTTATATCCCATGGAAAGAAAACAGAATCTGTTGACATCCATGACCACGGGATATTTATGCTGATCCGCTATCATAGTGTTGTTTTTGTTGGAAACATTTGCATCAGCTTATCGCGTTGCTATTGATCTGAGAAAACACGCCGAGATGCTGGGGAGCTATAATTCTGTCATTTGTTATGACTTGTTGAAACCACCAGCATGCAGTCCTCCGTGGTAACTTGCAGCCTGCAAATTTACAACAGAGGGAGTTGCAAGTGTCTGCAAGGTTGTCATTATGAGCATTACAATGCAGGAGAGCCGTGCCACCATGGTGGAGCTCAGGAGACCCATGCAGCAGGAACTTATGCTGAAATTTATGTCATGCAAATGTGGTTTCTTTCCTCCCACATGTCTGATGTCTCACTGGGTTTCTCAGCTTTGGAGGTCACACTGCGGTCAAGTGGGTCTGTTCAGGTTTCACGGGATCACTCACGTGTGAAATGCTGAGTTCTGCCCCGTCCTGTGTTTGTCTGTGTGTTCACTGTGTGCTGTATCCATCCTCACCTTGACATGAACTTAATATTTAAATATTCTGTTTTTCATCTTACGTCGTAAATCTGTTGACTCTTTTCCAATGAGAGGGTTTGAGTTTACCAAAGTATCAGTGTTGGCTTTGTCATTTATCGCCCCACGCTGTGGTGTGTGAGGGCACCCACATTTGTTGCATCTGGATCAACAGCTTCATCCCAAGCTATGAATATCAAATGGCACCCAAAGTGACAGCCCTTATGGACATATTAGCTGCGATGCAATCAGCCCGATGGTGCGTGCAGTGTTTGTGTTTGTTCTGGCAGGGAGCTGATGAGAGAGGGTCAGTGGTTTGTATGTGTTACCAGAGTTTTAGTCTAAAGGAATTTGTCTTTCAACCTGCAGCAGCTCAAGTGAAAAATATTCCAGTTCTCTTTTGAAATCCGAATTATGGAAAGAACTGCGCCTTCATCTCGGTGGAAAATATTTTGCTAAGGCTTGTGCGGCAGACTGTGTTTCTTGTTTGATGTGTGTCTCAGCCAATCACAGTCACCTGCTGTTTTCACTTCCTCATCACTCCGTAAGCACACTGGGGCCTAAACATTTTAGCAATGAGGAAGCCAGGTGTGCCAACACAGGTGACAGTCTAAGTTTTTCTTTACTCTGTGCTGAAATATTTTAATTGGTTGACTTCAACAGAAAAGATACCAAAACCACCACGCTAAGCATTAGTGGTTGATTAAATTACAACAACAGGTAAGACAGACGCCATGTTACGAAGCAAGCACCACAAAAAAATAAATATAGATACATCTAAACTTGCATTTTGTCGGCAAGCACAGTTTATTTCAAACAAACCCAAATTGCCTATAGCTATATAATGTAAGCCAGTTAGCTTAATAACTATTAAATATTAAGACAGTCCTCATTATAAATTAATTAAATGTTGAAATTTGAAGGGTTATTAGCCAGTAGCCAGTTTGCATAGTTGTTCTTCCAACTGAAGAATATTTCCATCAGTGACATTATGTCAAAGCAGCTCAACTGGGATATTTGCCTCATTATCCTCGAATTTCATTCTAAACAGTTAAAATATAGTTTTTGGTGCCACAGGCCAATTTTTCAACACTTTCTTCACAGTAGAACAGTAGAGTGGAGTTGAAAACAGACCATAGTGAGCAGGTTGTATTTTTCCTCTTCCTCTCTCTGTCCATTGAACTGCTGTGGCAGGATGTTGTCTGAGCGCTGGTGATTGTGGCTCAGACAAATACAGGTGTTTCCCTGTGTTGCTGTAGTTTCTTCCTGAGGGTCTGGGTCACCCTCTCTGAGATATCTGTCTGTAGATCTGCTTGTTCACCTGTAAGTTCAGATAGACCATAGACACGTGTTTGTCACATTTAGGCCAGTTTTTCTGTTTTCAGGAAATATCAGGATACTTTAGTTACTTTATACAGTGTTAAAAGATGTTAAGTAGAGTTTTTTTGTACTGATCATGTTCTTTTTCTTCTCTTTTCTGATCCTGTCTTCATTCATCTTCATCCTAATTCTCAAAATAAAGCCACTGTCAGAAGTGCACCCATGATCTCACTCATCATCACACCCTTCCAGCAGGTCAAAGCAGCTTAACCTGGACATTTGCCTCACTTTTAAGGGAGCTACACATCAAATTTCTTTCTAAACATTCAAAATATAGTGATTGATGCCTTCATTGTGTGTGAAGCGTGTCTGTCAAGGTGGTGCTAAATTTAAGGGCTAATTATTAGGTAGCTTAATCTTAAAGTATACTATAATTTGTAAAATGAGAATATTGATGTCTATCATCTTGACTTCTGTGTAGTGTAACTAATAATTACAGCTGTAAGAGTACAATACTTTTTGTCCTCTACATTGGTATATTGGTTTTATGTATCTGTATCTATAGATTTAAAGTTTTACATAAGATTTTGCCTCTCTTTTTGGGTCACATTTTCCATTCATCATCTCTCAACCCCTCACTTTCATCTTTTGACCTCTGAGGGTCTACAGATTCTCAGGTTGGGAACCACTGCAATATAATGCCACAAACCGTGAGCTCACAGATCACCATATTTGAAATATTTTGGAATATCTGCCACATACATGTTTATAATAGTCAATATTTGTTGACAAACACATGTTACATTGTAGAGCTTGTGTATTCAATTTTGTTATATGGGTATGTATGGGTGTGAGCTTTACTGTACTTATGTACTGTTGCCTCTCCGGTGCAGCGGTAGTGTTTGCAGGGTATCTGGAGTAGAGTTGGAAACTCTTGTGGTCAAAGTCGTCGTGGTCATTGTCTGCGGTCGCTCAAGGCTTGCGGGTCTTGTTTGGCCTTTGCATAGCTCAGGTATTTGCTTTGCCCCGCTCGTCTCCAAGGGTCGACCATTAACCAGCCTCTTGCATTGTTGTATGTGTATCGCATTCCTGGGACCTTATTCACTGCCAGTTTACACAATGCTTCAGTGTGTGTGTTTTTGTGCTTTGTGGGAACCAAAACATAGTGGTATCGGACTGTAAAATCAGCTAACTGTGAGATAGGGCAGCATTTAAATTCTCATTTTAAAACAATTTTTAATGCATCTCACTTGCTTGTGCTGGTGCTGCAGGTTCATAGTATCTATATTATCTTCAAAGGATGTGTTTTGTTCTTTGAGATGATCAACGGTTAATGCAGACTGGAGGCAAGTAACACTATGTCGTCAGATAAAGATGCAGCAGTTACATGATGCAAGTTCAGTGCTAAAACCATCAACATACCAAGGCAATAAGCAACATCTAACACTTGCTAGCCAGGTTGGACACCAGCTTTATGGTGATCACAAAGTTCTTTTTTTTTTTTTTTTTTTTTTACCACAATACAAATTGAGAAAAGTCCTAGAGGAATAATAATGAATGTACTGATTAAACACCACTTTGGTCTTAATTTATCTCCACGTCAGATGACATGAACCAGTCTCTTGCTGAGCTACAGCTGAACTCCCACAGTGATGTGATATGAAATGAAACTTGAAATGAACCAGGATTAAAACCACATTATCCTGATTTATTGCTGTTAACAGAATAATTAAGTCGTGTCTCTTTGGTTGCAAAACCACAGACCAATATTCCATCAACTTCAAAAATCAGTCTGCAGGTTGATGTTAAAGGAGCTCCAGTTTTTGTCTTGGTGATTTTATATGAATAATATTTCTCTGGTCTCTTCAAGATTAAACTGTCTGTAATTACAGGAGTATTATATGTCGCTTAGTTCTTGCAATAAATTCAAATAATACTAATTTTATTAAGACAGAAACTTGGCAGTCAGCTACAGTATCAGAATTATCTAATTAATTAAATCATTTGTAGAATTTCCCAAACATTTTATCTTTCATATAAATGATTACATAATACATCATTCACGAACTTGAAATCAAATTAAACGTCTGGCAATGTTATCTACTTATTTAATAATTTGTTGATGTTGTGGATGTCTGCATTGCCGGTGCCTATCATTTAATGACTGGATATTAGGTCTTGGATATTACCGGTGGTCCATTAAGCGCACAAGAAATGGACATCATCGACCCATCAGAGGTCATTTTTTGATCAAGTTTTACAGTCCTGACGAAAGGTAATGAGGGCCTCTGGGTTAAATAGCTCAGAACCGAACCATTAAGTGATCATCTGTGATGAGTAAGACGATGAGTAAGAGTCTAATAGAATCAAACCAGGGAGCACAAAATGAGTGAATGTAGTTTTCTGCTCAGTGACCTAATGGAAAACCATTAAAGTGGGATCTATTTAAGAAAATATATCTGACTTAGAGCAGTGAAAGGACGAGAACAGGATGAGTGGAAGAATGTGGCTGCTGATGTCAAGAAGCTCGTGACACATTTGAAGAAAACGTTCAAAACATGGTTGTTGAAAAGATATTTATCAGTATATGGCTCAGTTCTGGTTTCAGTTATAAGATGAAGTCATGGTTAACATCTGTTTTTTTGTACGGTGTACAGATTTTTGAGACACTGTCCATTTTCTTTAAACATCAAAGTCTAAAGAGGGACTTTCATTGCCCGTCATCACTCATTTGCATCTCCTTGTTTTACTCACAGTTTTTTATTTAAAGGACGGTTAACACAGGGTGAATGTCAGCTGCTGCATCAGGCACACTTGTGCTTTCAGCTTAATGCTAATGTAGGCATGCTAACGAGCTTAACAGTGACTGTGCCAACATGCTAATGTTTAGCAGATATAATCTCCACAATTTCACCGTCTTAGCTCAAAGATTTGATATGCAGGAACTTTCTAAAATAAAAACAATGTATAGACTTGTGCAACAGTAATCCCTCTCAATCGTCACTTATGACAAAATGGGAGTGTGTGACTGTGTATTTATCAATAGAGGAATTACACTTCGCCTGTGTCTTTATACTTTCTTCTTCTTTTGCTGTGTTCTGGAGGTTCGTGGGTGTCAGCCTTTGGGCAGTGATGTGAAGCCCTCAGCCAATAACGCCACTGTGACTTCCGTTTGGCAGCACAGGATGAATGTGGCATTGTGCTTAAAACATTGAAATCTACAATATATAATATATTTAAAACCTGCAGGACATGTTTTGAGTTCAAAAAGTTTCCAAAGAAACCAAATAAGCCTGTCTGAATTTGAGAAGAATATGTATTTAATGATGCACAATGGGGCGCCCTGGTGGCTCAGTTGGTAGGTAGTTGTGTCTTCACCGCAGCGGCCTCAGGTTTGGTAATACC
Organism: Naso thynnoides; assembly: GCA_029783665.1. Taxonomy (NCBI): domain Eukaryota; kingdom Metazoa; phylum Chordata; class Actinopteri; order Acanthuriformes; family Acanthuridae; genus Naso; species Naso thynnoides. The sequence goes on from JAQLOL010000023.1 coordinate 27,864,329, forward strand.
CACAACCCTTTGTTGCATGTCATTTCCCCTCTCTATCTCTC
>JAQLOL010000023.1:27873674-27884821 GCA_029783665.1 Naso thynnoides
TGGATGAATTGGGACAGGCCTTTGCGCAGTGTTGTGACGTAACTGGCCTTCAAATGTGTCCTTCCAAGGATGCAGACCCTGAACTGGGACACAGCTACTGTCCTTGCTCCTGACTCAAGCCCTACCCCTTTGTTTTGTGCATTCATGTTTGGGCGTATGTCCCACTTCTTGTTGAGATAGAAGGGTAGGGTGAAGTGTTCAAACGAAGATTTTTCAGGGAAACACTTCAAACGAAGGGGTATGAGAATCAAGATTGCTGCTGGAATGACAAAAGCAACCAAAGAAATTCACAAATCAAGTATTTTCTCCAGTAATAAAGATTTAAAAATTATGACAGCCATTTTATACTCCACCAGATTATTTGTGTTATGATCAATTTGTGTTCAATCACATCATTTGTGCGAATGAAGGAAATACAAACGGCCCGCCTATCTTAGCCTGTTCAGAGAAAGAGGGGACTTTCCATTTTCTGTCAGTACTTATGACAGTAATAAAATAATTTCTGCGCTGTATTAGTTGTAAAGGTCTGACACACATTGAAAAACTTAAGGACGCTGTGTCTGAGTTCTGAAGGTGTATAAAGTTGTGTACAGCTCCAGCAAAAACACGTCGCTTCTGGTTCAGCGAAAGCCATCGGAGACTGATGATGATGTATCAGTTCCAAGAGGAAGTCAGTCAGTAAAAATGAGACAAGGGATTAGCCCTAAACCTCACAGGTTAGAGTAACCTAACCTTAACCACTGAAACAAAAATCAGCTGTTTTCCAATTGGGGACGCAGCTTTTGTCCCCAATCGCACCTGTCATCCCCAGTTAACTGGTCCTTTGTCTGAAATGTGTTCAGACAAGTAGCTAAAAGCCACACACACACACACACACCAACACACACTTTACCTGTGCAGCATTTTAACTCCTCTTAATCATATAATGGGCTCTGTGTCTAGACACCTGCATTCTCCACAGGCTGATCTCGATAATGGATCTGTGGTTCTGCAGCTCTTGACCCTCAGTGTGACTGTGTGCAAATGGTCATTTTTGATTGGCCTGGTGTGCACTGTCGCCTCGCCCATACTCGGGAGAGAGGACTGAAAGCAATTTGCTCCTTCACACACACACACATTCACATTCACGCGCACGCACACACACACACAGTCACACACACACACACACAGTCACTTTATAGATGCAGCCATTGTAACAGTCCGAAACAGGTTTACACTTTTGCAATAATGTGCATTAAGACAGCATGAAGACTTAAACACAGTAGTTAATGAGGAGAAATCATTTGGATTAGTATTATTCTGATATTATACCATGGTCTGGGTGAATACTCGATTCTGATTGGCTGCAGGGTGTCCATTCAAAAGTGATATAGGACACCTATAAAAAAGTTCCAGTCAAATAGCCTGATTGTTCAAAATTATTGCGCTGACTCAAACGCTAGTTGGTAACCGTGGCAACAGAGACTCAGAACATACGTTAGCATAGGCTATGTTATTCCGCAGTTTATCTATCACAACAGCAAGACAGTGGACAAAACATGATTTTATAGTTTCCTTTAACCTATTCGACTCTCAGACACCGGGCTGGAGACACACCAGATCATGTCTGTGACAGGGCATCGCTGTTAAACCTGCAGTGGTCAGGGTCCACAAACATTAAATCTCCGTCCTTCAAATGCCATTATGATGGACATGCCAGTAGGCTATCTCTATCAAATTTCACGATCAATGGCACAGCTGCGGCTGACCGAGCTGCAGGTTCTTGGCAACATGTCACAACGAGAGATATTTTAACGGTAAAAAAACAATATTAACATATTAATAATTGATTTAATATTTATTTGTTTCGTAAATGGCATGGTGTAAGCAGGATAATGCCCTTTGAGGTGTCTATAATCAGTTCATGCCTCCGCGTCATCCATTCATTTCTGATAATGGACACCTCAGAGATTGCACTTAAGTGTGCTAAACCTGTAACAAACGTGTTGTAAGATGCATTCAGGATTCTGGAGTCTGGCAGATTATTAGGAGTAAAGTTCAGCAGATTTATTATTCAGTCAGTCAGAGTTCCCTGTTTTCATTGCATACCTCATCACTCTGTTTTACTTTAGTTTAAATTCACTCTGCACAAAAACATTGCATCATCAAAAACAAGGGTACTGAAAGGAGAATCCTGTCAGATAAACCGAGAAAATCAATCAAACACGATTCACACAGCAGTCCACAGTGACTAACCTTTTCATTCCCATGAAACACACACTGCGAGCCCATTTCATACACAGCAGGCGACACGAAGATGATGTTATTTGACGGTATTTGAGCATCGCTGTACCTGAGGAGACACAAGGGCCTGACCATCTCCTCCCATCTTTTGATTGCCGACTGTTTTGCTCTGATTAGGTTCTTAAGTAAACATGGAATTCATTAATGTTGCTTCACCTCTTCACAAACGCGCAGTCAGACCTCAACACCCCTCAACACTTCCTGTATGGCTCTCTCCATCTTCATCGTCATCCTCAGTGAGGGATTGCTGATTAGGTTTGGTTTTGGGGCTCATGGTTTTCCACAACATGTAATCAGCTGGATGGAAAAATTCACCAGACGGTCACAATCCACCCTGAGGAAGAGGAGAAGAAGGAAAAACTGCTACATGCTTTTAGATTACACATGAAACCTATCTTTGTTTGCTGCTTGTGTGAATTTCCATGACGTACATTCTGCACTCAGGTGGAAATTGGTATTCATTGCCATCCAAAAAAAAACAACAACCGGTTTGTTCCACAGTATCTCTAGATCAACATCTCTAATTTCTCTTGAATAAATTCTTTTAATGGAATCTGCTGGAATGAGTGTAATGTAATTTCCATCCAGTTAGAGATGGTTTTGCTTTATAGCATCATAAGTCTGTGTATGTCAGGTCAATCTAATGAAATCACTACAGTAAGTATGGTCTGTTTCTCCTGGAGATACATTTAAAATTCTCAAAACGGGCGAATACAAAAATTACATTACATCACATTTTTTAAATCAAACCTATGAAAAAGAGAGATAGAGTCTTATTCATATTTTAACTCTGCACTACAAGCTCAGGACTAATCATTGACTGTCTTCACCTAATGTTGGTCCTTATGCATGTGTGTCTTTTAGTCCACATGGTAAGTATCAAACCTCAGTGCATTCTTGACATATAAAAAATGACCATTGCATTTCATATTTAAAACTGCTGCGTTAACAGTTACTGTGAATCCTTGATTAGATTTGAAATCTTGTCTATACTTTCAGACAAAATTTGCAGTCATAGCAGCGCTACTACAACAGAGTTTGCTTTTTCAATTTCCACCACAATACAGTTATTTATCTTGTGTTGCCACAAACTTACATTACCTTGTTGCCATACATCCTGAAAGATATTTAGTGTTGTGCAAATAAGTGGTATGTTTCTTTCACTCTCTTCCAATGCAAAAGCTCGCTAGACAAGATCTTTACAACAGTAAGCAGTACCGCTTTTGTCCACATATGTCTGTACAATCAACAAAATTAAAGTTCTTCGGAGGAGCTTCAATCATTTTATTTAGACAAAGTTTTTGTTGGGCTGGATTTGATGGACAGCATTTACAGAAGTTAAACATTTTTTAAAGTTCTGTAAATGTTGCCTGTTATGACACGAGATTTTAAAGATTTTATATTTTTCTGAATACTTCAGAAAAGCATTATGTTGAAAATTGTTTTTTAAGAAAACAATGTAGAGCTCTCTTTTAATAAATGTACGTTAAGTTCAGTACATTAAATTTCAGTCTTGATGCAGTTTTAAATGTTCCTCTCCGGCATTTCGTCTCTGCCAAGACACACTTTCCAGTTTCTAGGAAATGAGATGCCGGAAAATAAACAAGAATACAAAACATCTTAAGAGCAACTTGGCCACACAAATGCTACTCATGAGCACTGCAAAATTCAAATATTTCTCTCAGGAGAGAGGAGACTTTGAAGGAAGAACTCGCAGAAGGTTTTAAGTGGTGGACTACTGAGGACCGACACACTGTGTCAGATCTGTTGTGCCTTTGATGGTGGGCAAGAGGCTCTCTTGTTTCCTGTGCCATGTCGAGGCAAGATGACAGCACTAATCTAGACGCGCCTCCCCCTCCAGAGTTGGCACTTTGAAGACCCCGATCTGTTTGTGCATGTGAGATTAATATGATTTGGAGCTTATTTCCTGAGAGGGGTCCTGTCATCGTAGCAAACACACCCAACAAACCTTCACATACAGTACAGCACTGTACACACACACACACAGACACACACACACATATACCCACAGCACACGGGCAGTCCAGTACATGCACAAGTAAAACAAAAAACAAAACAAAAAAATCACTCACAAAGCTTTTTACAACACAGCCGTTGTGTCTTTGACGCTCGTCGCCATGGTAACTAAAAGCACACTCAGCTCCTCTGCTCTGTATTTTAGAGAAAGGTGCAAAAGTCCCCGTAGACGAAGCTCAGCAACCTGTTTCCCATTTCATCCACTGCAGTCAAAGATTCTCTGTGCTCCCTGCTGTCAAACTGGTTTCAGAAATGTGTTTTTCAACAAAGTCCTGTTTATCATAACAATGAAATATTTCCTACAGTGTGTTTGCCAGAAATGAGATGTGCTGGAATTCATTTTAATTTCAAATGAACAGTCAAGTTCAGACAACATTTTTTTTGTTTTGCAGACTCTGCTTCTCTTTTTCCATCTTGACAGGCAGGGAGGCCACATCGGGTTTACAGCAGAGGGTGAGGTTGTGTTGACTCTGACACAAAGAGAGCTGCATTCCTCTGGCTCTGGATGGATGACGGAGCAGATCCTGGCCCAGCCCGGCCTGGCCTGGTGGGCTGGGGGGTCTCTTTCCATTTGCTCCTGTGCACTCATGGGTAGTGGCTTCCTGTGAAGTTTCCCGTCAGAAAGGGCTTTCAGGGCAGCAGTTAAATCCTTGTGGGAGGCACACGAAAGATACCAAATAAGGTGACCTCCCAAGTGCTTGTATATCGTCATTTTATGGTTTGTTATTGTCTAGAGATTTGAACAACCTGTGAGAGAATGTAGTGAATGTCAGAAAATAGCTAAGTGTTGTCTTTTATCTTAAACAGACTGTTTTCAGTCTGATAGCAATAAACCAGCATGGCTCTCATACTTAACAATTATGTTTCAGTGTATTTAAATGCTGTAAAAAAAAAAATGAGTCACCGTTTAAAAGCTGTGGTTATGCTTTTGAAAACAGGGTTAGGGTGAAAAAATTCAACCTTTCAGGAAACATACCACATAATTATAGTTATCTTGAAATTCAGGAAGAACTGTGACTCATTTTTTGCTGTGAGAGCAATCGAAACTTCTTGGAGCACCGACTTTATCATTATTTAGTCATTTTGCATTGAAGTGTGGCTGTCAGGTCGGTGCAACTGTGGCATTATATGTTCTGCATAAACTTGCATAAGAAAAAGCATCACTGTAACCCCTATATTAAAAACTGGCAGAGCATCCTCCAATGCCATACAGCTAGAAAAGGGAGTTTTTCAAGTTCTAAATTTTGGACATCAAGGCAACGTCAGCAAAGAAAAAAATGATTTTTCTATTAAATGGTCTGGTTGTAAATTGTTGGTCAAGGGGCTCTTTGATTTGTATCTAAGGACAGTTTGAGAGGCTGATTTTGTTTTTTCATAATCCATATTTTTCAAAAATAAAACTTAGAAAAAACAATAAAGTTTATCTAACGTTAAAATCTCCCCATAGGCTGATTTATAAGAGAGCTCGGTGGGCAGACTCCTTGAGGCTGCAGCAGGCTGCACAGGAAGCGAGGGAAGTGGTTTGTTTGTGCTGAGAAAGAGGTCAGTGCTCACAATGGAGCACGGCTATATGTTGTCTGGAGGTGGGAGTTAGGAGGGGTTTTGTGAATCAGCCAATTTAACAGCTACACAAACATGAACACATACAGTGAGACACACAGTTTTTTTTTAAGGTTTTCTATAGAAAGTAAACAGAGATACAGTGGCTCTGTGTTTCAGGTGTGAATGAACTGCTGACGACTGATTTGCGCTCTCTCCTCTCTCCTGCATCTTTATTCTCATACAAACACACACGCACACACACACACACACAAACACAGAGCCAACTTTCAGTGAATAGCTTTAGCCCCTCAAGTGTCTCAAGGTAGCAGACTCTTTTTGCACACATGAACAAGACAAAACACAACTGAACCCACCATGAGAAATAAAAATGCAGCCTATGTTCACTTTATTCATACTAAAACTAACTCAGGTTTGAAATAATTTGAAAGCAAAGTCAAACAGATTAGTAATGAAAATGTTTGATAAAACCAATGAGCATGCTGGGAAAGCTCTAACTCTTTACTTTAGCATATTTTCATGCAGTTTTAATAATTTGCTAATGATCTTTGCCCTTTACATTCCTGACTTACATCCTCTGTCTCTGTGGCTTTGACAGCCAGAGAGACATCATGAACTATTTCAGTCAGGCATTTCCTGCAGCAGGCCTATGACGTGTTTCTTTGACATGGTGGGGTGAACTGCACATTACCTTAGAACAACAGGGAATTAAATTTACTCCAAAGAACAAGGGGTTCACCTTTGAAAAGCTACAAAATTCCACGTGAGAGATGAGCGGTTTAGGGTGCTCAAAGTAAAAGCAGTGGAACAAGGTGGAGATTGTGTGACAATTCTGAGACCCAGCGGTGTTTTGAACTAAATATTAATCATCAAGGTGACAGCTATGTGCGACAAGACAAACTTTTTAGTTTAGAATTTGGCAGGTATAATGTTTACCATAATCTGAAGTTAGTTTGCCAATTGGCAGTAAAAAAAAACAAAACAAAAAAAAAACATGGAGTTATTACAAGCATTTTATCAATTGAAAAAAAAATTACATGATGATGTTGCTTGTTGAAAAGTCAGGGAAACAACAGTTTGACCCTAAAGTTAAAATTAATGTGTTTATCTTTTTTTTTTTTAACCTTTTAATAATTGTTGCAATATTTAAACCCTCATGCCCTTCCTTAAATCCCTGGAGGTTTTTTATCCAAATTATTTTTGGGTTTATGCATTCCTCCAGGGATTTTTTCTTTTTTGTATTATGTTAAAATGCTTTCTAAACAGGGAGGGAAATAGACCCATGAGGAATGTATTCAGGTTTGATGGGGTAGTAGGGGCTTAGAAATCGAAAACCCTGTGGACCTAGTAGGTCCTTAATAGGTCTTAAATTTGTACCTCCATGCTGGCACGCAGGTGATCGAGGTAGGTTAACATATACGATACATTCTCTGGATGAATGCTACTTACAGTCCATAAAATAATTTGCGGTAGAGATATTTCAGTCAAACCAACAGACTGTCCAACAAACACTACCAGCCATAAAGCCTTAATGCTAGCTTGAAAGTGATTCACTTTCTTTCTGAGGTGGGACATTATTGCTTTAAAGATGATTTCCTGTAATTTTCCTTTTTAAATCTTGAAAATTGTCATTTAACTGGTGTCCCACTGTTAAAATGACAGATGATGTCAAAGAAACTACATGCAGGAACACAGACAAAAGACATGACTCAGAATATAAAGCGAGCATTTCTATTCAGATAAAAGATACTTTAAATACTTTTAGAGGCAACCTAATAGCAACTGACAATAGTGGCTCTTTATTGCCATGACACCTGGCAAAAATAATTTGCCTTCCTGGAAACTCTCTGCAGATAAGGGGCTTTTTTTTACTGTTAAATGTAGTGATGTCCTCAGAGTTTCCATTAGCGCTCTGCAGGGAGCTGTGGTATGTCGTAAACATCAACCCCTGCTGGACGGCTGACATCACTGTCTTTCTTGTCTGTCCATCTCCCCCTTGGACTTCAAAACCTAACTTCTTAATTATCACTTTGCTGAAGCCATTTCACAGTGGACATGCACACCCCCTGCAGACAGTAAACAAACATGTGGGCTACTTTCATGAAGCATAATGATAAAAGTTGATTGCTCCACAAAATTGGTCCCTGCCAACAGTAAACAACAATTACTCCACCCAGGCTTTTTTATCTCTTTTATACATATAATTCAAGAGCTCATTCCCCACAAAAGCTCCATTTGTATTAATGTGTCTGTAAATGAGTCTCAATGGCCTTTTGCGTAATTTATTGTGAATTTGATGTTATTTTTTAAAAAACATCATGCCAGAAAAATGTGACAGGGTTATAGAAGTTGGGTAAACAGACCCGGAAAAGTGTGAAAAACCATCTGTTGTAAACAAAACTGACTGTCCAGGAGATGTAATCACTTCCTCTGCCAGCCGGTACAGAACACAAAGGAGGAATTGGACTTACAATGCCAAACCCCCTCGACATTAGAACAATATGAGCCAGCTGCCTGCTGGAGAACAATCGGTTTAATACATAACCCTTTCCTGTTGCCCGAAAATCTCCTTACAGTCCCCTGAAACCTGTTTGTCACAATGAGAGAGAGAAAAATTAAACCTGTTCGTCACAATGAGAGATGGAGAAGAATTAAAACTGGAATGCAGTCAGCCACTCTGATTTTGTGACAGGTAAGCTGATCTTTCTGGCAGAGATGCCCTTTAGCACAGTTAATAACAAATAAAAAGGTCCAGTGTGTAAGATTTAACGGGATCTATCAGCAGATTATGGCAGAAATTAATATATGTTTTTGGTTTGTGTATAACCACCTGTAAATAAGAATCATTGTGTTTGTGTCATTAGATGAGCCCTTTGTCTCCGGCACACCAACAATAACAGTCAATACACTGGGACAAACTGACACATTTTTAAACTCAGGGAAGAAATGAATGTATTTAATTTGCTGAATTGACAAGAACGCTCAAATTATTTATCAAGTTCCTCCTCAGGCAACTACTCACAAACTACACGATTTCGGGGCTTTAATGTTTACAATTTGTCACGTAAACATGCGTAACTCAGCTGATGGAGATCAAGCAATGAAACTTGGATTTATTAGTCAAAAAAAATTATTGCTTGCACCAGCTGCATACACACTAATGTTCAGCGCTAATGTGTGTGCAGGAATAGTCTCTGAAATGTTTCTTTCGTGTATAAGTGCACACGATGTTCCTGCTCAGGATGCAAAATACAAGTTACTCTGAACAAACACTGTTGGTCAAAAATGTCTCTTGCAACATTTGAAAAAAGTTAAGATATGCCGCTCATTAACCAGCGAAGATTAGATCATAAGTCCTTTCTTAGAGGTAAATTTCATTTTATTTGTATTTTACCACAACTCAAACTGACTAGTCTGTAAATATTTTAATAATCTTAATTTAACTGAGACTATTTCACCCATGTTTAACCACTTGTTAAAATTATTTGATCAAAAGTATAAAGGATCTTTTCCCAATACTCTAAAAAACCTGAGATTTTTCTGCTTTTCTAAAATGTCACATAAAGTACCAAAATAAGGAGCCACTCCACTTGTTGTCTACTTAAACCAGCTCATAAAAGCTTGGCACTCTGCCTGTGAAAATTGCTAATGAGACTGAACATGGATTGTGTGTTTTCACCTCTCGCTCTCACATTGTCTTTGCTCTGCTTTCTTTGGCTGCAGTGCAGCCTGATGCTGCTGCACTTTGGGATATGATGTCAGGGCGGACGCATGGAGCACCTGTTGATATACGCACAAAGGCAGAGAGCGAACTCATTGGTTCATGACCCTACTAGTCCTCATGTATCTGAATGTTGTGATGGTTCTGTTGCCTTTTAGGTGCAAACACTCCGCACGTAATCTCCTGTGTTACTGTGAGGCACCTCTCTGTGGTGAAGTGTCAGTTTTGAAAAGTGACATTGCATTCCTCTGTCAGTCTGTCTCACACACACAAACGCTGCACACTCCCTCAGTAATCAGAGGAAACTGGTAGCTGAGGTGCTTTGATGCCAACAGGAAACACCCTCCATTGTTCTTCACTGATCGCTAACCAACACCCACAAGCTGGCCTCCCATTAAAATGTCATTTTTAGACCATCTTTCATCTCTGACAGCTCCTGTGCTTTAATATAGCCGTCGTTTCCCCATTGTACATTCCATTTCGACTTTAGGCATTTACCTGACACTATAAAAAATTGCCTTACAGCGGTGATGAAGGTTCAAGTTTAAACATTTACACGTGAGGATTTTGTTTTCATTGATGAGGGATTATGACTTTAAGGATTACAATATTTTTAGATTGACTAAATCTCGGGGCTTTTTCATAAATAATACTCTGAAATGTTCAGGTAAAATCTTTTTGATGTGTTAGCAGCTAATCAGGAAGTGAAATGCCAACATGCTAATGCTCGTAAGCCACAGCAACCTGTGACACAAGTAAATGGGCCTTTTCTTTCCAAATATGTAACAGAAGCAAGATTTAAGATATATGTAAACTTTATTATTTGTAAACAGCTGTGTAATGATGCCAAATAGAAGAAGTTCATGATGAGGACCTTTTCATATAAAGATTAGATGTACAACTTTTGGTTTTATGGTATTGGTATTGGTATTTTCCAAAAGTGACATACTTGTGCTTGGGCATACAAAAAGAGGTGTACAGTGACCATTCAGTATCTAGCAACCAGTTAATGTTTTTATTCCATTCCACCCACATATTTTTTGTTTTGAATGAAAGTGCAATTTTATTTACTCTTTTATTTAATACAGTCACAATGAGTCTCTGACCATCAGGTGGTTGGATCATAAACTGTCTTAGTGTATCTTGGGTGCATTTACACCTGCAGGCTACAAATTAAACCCCAGTTCAGCTTACTGTTTTCCCTACACATTAAAGCTGGCTTCACGCTAGACAATTATCAAATCTTAACTGATTTAAAAAAAAAAAAAAACATTGGAAACCACAGACACAAGGACAGTTTCAACTGGTTTTTGTAACATTATAATCCAAATGCACGCACTAGAAGTATTCATCAAGAACACGAGACCACATACCTGTTTGCACTAACAGTTTCGCAATTGCACAGACACGTGTTCTCACAAAGATAGTAATAAAGTGACAGTTGATGTTAGAAGTTGCTGCTGCTTTGTTAGTGTAGCGGGTCTCAGCCGCTGCCAGATAAGACAGTCCGAACAGGACCGGACTGGAGACACAGGGAAACAGAGAT
>JAQLOL010000023.1:27890481-27901475 GCA_029783665.1 Naso thynnoides
CAATCTTTTATTTTTATTTTTTTTGCAGTAACAAGGTTTTCTGAGCTAAATCTCATTCCCTTCTTAATGCACATGTGTCATTACCCATGTGCGATTTTTACTATCTGTAATGCAGTGCATGCTTTGGATTCCATAGACGCGACTATGCTGTGTTCTAAGCAGACCTACTGACATGCAGCAGACAAACACTCATTACCACCATAAGGGACTTGAGGATTGACTTGAAACTCGAGGTCAAAGACCTGAGACTTGACTTGAGACTTGAAGGCAAAGACTTGAGACTTGACTTGGACTTGAGTTTAAAGACTTGTGACCATCTCCGTTACCATCTTTGCAACAAACAGTAACCCTAACCAGAACTTTATTGACAAATTCCATCTAGCATTGACAAAATTCAGACAGGTTCAAATAACTATTTGTTTTTTGTTCCAAAACAAGGTCCCAACAAATGCAGAAGATCGTGACAGGAAAAAAGTCATACTAAGTTTATTGTTTCTATAGCTATTCTTTATGTAAAACTACTGAGAGCAGCTTTGTGTTCCTTTACTGTGCTTGTTTAGCCTTCAGTGTCTTTTTTTGAGACTGAGATTCATCAGAAATGAGCATATCATCCAGTGATTATCATCCCACTATGGCTGATTGTCTCAGACTCAATTGAAAGCCACTCTAAACAGTCGTCCTCCTATATATATGTTCATGTTGTGAGAACAGCGCATCTTTCTAATTTGTCGACTGTGCAGTTTAAGTTAATGCCTCTGCGAGTTGAGTTCTTGACTGCAGCGACTCACAGTTATGAAAGCTCGATGCAGTGTGTCTTCATAACGCACGACTGGCACGCTGAAACGGCATCCAGGAGCTTATTACTTCCACCTTATTAGTAACCTGAGAAAGCGCATGCAGCTCTTGTAGGAGAAAATTGATACTAAGTGGTGGGATTAACTCGGTGTTGTGGTGACAAATTAGTTTTTGCTTTTGTCTTTCTTCAACTCCATCCTCTGTAAATGATAAAGTCTGAGAAGCAGAAAATATGTCAGAGCGGCGTGAATGTGCTCGTGAAGCACATGGAACACAGTGTGCTTTGCCATATGAACATGCGTTGTGTATCAGCTCAGAGCTGGCCCAGGTAGTTCATACAACTGGTGTACAGGTCCAGACATATTCCAGGATTCTCATTTGCCTTTGGGGAGTTGGACGAGTCGTTTATCACCGATGCCAGCCGAGACGGAATTTCTTTTCTGTGCTCTTCCTTACAGCAGCTTTCAGACCTCTTAAGGTTCCCTTCAAGTGTGACTGATGTGTGGTTTGTCAACGTTATCCAGATATCATATGTGTGATCACAACAAAAGGTTACTAGAAAGCTATGAATCACTGATTGACATTCAGTCTGTTTGCAGACAGGTGTCAAAAACTGCAGGAAACCAGACTGTGTGTGTTTGCATTTGTGGAGGTGTCTGATCAGTGTAATGTACACACATTTGCGGTGAGTGGGCGTCTGTTTCATACGCTGGAAGCCTCTAATTTGTTGCTGAGCACAACTGCGACTTAAAGAGCACCACTGTGAGTGCACAGCAGAAACGCCACTGTAACACTATATGTTTTCGTGCCCTTTACATTGTCCTGAGCTGTTCGCCAAAATGCCTGCTTTTGTTTTGCAAACAAAGGCTCAAGGTCTGACCATGAAAAATGGCTCAGTGGACTCGCTTTCCTCCCTCCGGACAAATTACAATCGTTTTTCTTCTGTTTTGGCTCTCAGCTCAGCAAATTTCAGAGCACTAAGAAGCAAAAAGGGTATGTAAATATTAAAGTTCTGCCAACTCAGACTGTAGATTCTATGCATGTCGAGTTTTGCTGAAATGTGACCGACTACCAGCAGCATACTCCGTATTAAATCTCTAATCAAAGGACTCTGCAGCCTGTAGGCAATAACCCTAATGCACGCAGAGCAAACAATTAATGCAGGTGTTTGTTGAAGTTTTAGTGACAGCTGAATGTACGCATGGCTGCACATTTCTTTCAGAGAAAACTTCAAGTTATCCAAGTATTAAACTGCTGCCGTCCTGACCAGAATAGTTTTATTGTGCTTTATAGAAGCACAGCTGGCTGAATTTAAAAGGTAAATGTTTTTCTCCTGACGTTGGTGAGTTCTTTATTTGTGTCTGTCAAATTATTATTTATAATAGTCATCACCACTTTCAGCGAGACTGTTATGCTTAATTTGCAGCAGGATACATGACATGTTCAACCACCCCTGCTGCTTTAAAGTCTTAAAAATTTTATGGGTGTTTAGATCTGCTTTGAGATCTAATGCAGCCGTGCCAAATCTGTGTCTGATGGAAGTGGGTGTGAGGTTTTTATTTGTGGCAAAATGCTTTCAGTTTTATGATTTGTATTGCTCTCATGCCTTTTATGTATGGAGTGTCATCAAATCAAATCAGAAGAACAAATGCTGACAAAATGGATAGCAAAAAAAGTCTTTAAAACTCTTTAATTTGATTTAACTTTAATTATTTTAAAGTGTAATTTCATTCAGCCTAGCACGAGCTTTTACAGGAAATTAAGTCTCTTCAATAGTTTAATAGTCTAGTACAATAGTCTTTTACAATTTCTTTGCCGGTCTGCTCAGTCAGCACAAATGCTACAAAACATTTTACGGCACACAGACCAGAGACGATTTGTTATTTTGATCGATCCGCTGTTCCCTTTTTTTTCAATCATTTATCGACCTAGATGGAGTTTTGCCTCACTTTTTTGGTGAGAGAACATTATGCAGACATATTTGCTGTTTTTATGTTTGTGGGCATCCTGTTTTATCTCACAAATCTTATAATGTGAGACAAATACTAAAACTATGACTTCTACTTTGAAAATGATGAGGAAAGAATAAAAAGGTTGATTTTTAAAGTCTTAAAATCAGTTTTCAGGAGTTGTTCCTCTTATGCAAAACGTTATCAGTCTTCTCATCTTTCTGTAACCTTTTCAGCACAGCAGTAATTGTTCTTGACATTTTGTCTCAGGTAAACCCACCTGGCTTCAGGTGAGGTCTCCCTCTGGATACATGCAGCCTTTAAACTGCTGACTGAACAGAACGCTCACCTTAGACTTTCAAGTGTCAATCAGCTTACATACATCTAACATGCAGCTGGTTAAGACACAATCAGCAGGATTGTAAAACAGCAATAAAATACAGGAAATTACAGCAAATTATTAGATCAGGTGATGAATCACTGTGAGTCAAACTAAATGACTCTCAACTATTGGCTACAGAAAATAGTTTGGACTAAGAGTAAACAACATAAAAGACAAAAATGCTGTGATGCTTTTATCATCAGTAGCAATTTGCAACAAAAAATCAACCTCATTTAATTTTTTAGGGATTTTAACTACATTAATTATCATGTTTTTGGCCACAGACTTTATCCACTTCCAGTGTGGTTGCCATCCAAAGGGAAACAGTTTATCCTAATAAAAGTCAAGATAAAGGCAACTTTTTCTGCGGTTTTCAGGAAGAAAAGAGAAGATTTGTTTGCTGCCAGAGCTCAGCGAACGATGCGTCTCTCATCAGAGCCTAATTATTTAGATAGATTTAACAGGGCAACTCATAAAGGTTGTGAGTAAATCAGGACAGCAATCAGGCAATGTGTTTTGACAGATATTAGGTTAATTAAAGCACACAGATGTGCGTTATGCAAAGCGTTTCTGCTAATTGATTTAATTGTTTGCTGAATAGTAAAGCCAGGGGAGGAAACACTTCATGTGATTACGTTATAATTTTCAGTGTGTGTCAAGACTGAAAGGATGTTAATTCATAGTTTGGTTACCGTCATCCATCAGCAGCCCGTGTGTCACACTTGTTAAGTCCAAACACGTCCATTTAGAGACAGTTTATTCTTCAGCAAAGTCCCACCCAAAGACGGACAGTGTTTTCCAAGTTGTCTGAGCCTGTGCAAACTGAAAGCTCATGAACACATCTCGACATGCTACTCTATTTGACCACTCATTAAAGATGTTGAAAAATGCTTGGTCATACTTGCAGCATGGCTCTAAGGTTTGTTGGTTAACCACCATTTTGGTTCTGTGTAAAATATCTCAAAAACTATTGGACGAACTTATGTGCGAAACCAAAGAAAACTCCTGACATTTCCATCAGCCTTAGCTAAACTTTGTCTTTAGCTTGTTAACTAATTAACAAGAATTAGCATGCCTGAGTAAAATGATGAGCACTGTAATGTTAGTTATATTCATTTGCATGTCATCATCATTGTTAACGATGATAGCCATGTTAGCCTAATAGCATTTTTGTTGAAAGCACAGCTGTGTTTGCATGACTGTAGCTTTAAGGCCAAAGATATACATTCACATAGAAAACTAGTTTGGTTGTACTTTACAACTTTTGTACTGCATGTGTTACTGAAAGATACCACTAGGTGGTGCACCAGAGAACTCATTGATGTAACCATTACTATGGCGCAGTCACTGGACGCATTCCTTGGTGACACGGGAGCGAGCTGTTTCGACACAGAGCAGTCAAACTTTAATTAGGCTGAATTTTGACCCATGTGCGCTGTGACGAATAGAATGAAATAGGAAATGCTTTATTGACCCTTTGCGTGCAGACGGCAGAAATCTGTCTTTGACTTGCATGACATAAAAATACCAAAATACACACCGGGATACGCAGACACATTTACATAAAGCATGATATTAAGCACATCATCACACATCAAAACCAGAGCACAACAGGAACTACATATATCAAAAGAGCACCAAGCACTTGGTGGTGAGGAAGTCAGGATTTAAATATTAAGGTGCTGTGTGCTGAGGTAGCAGGCTGGCTTCAAAAGGTGTTTATCTTTCCTGATTAAGGTATTTGATGGCAACAGGGACAAACGATTTAATATAAATCTTTTTTGCACAGGGGACTCTTGACCTTTGTCCTGAAGGTAATGGCTTAGCTGGAAATGGTGATTTAGAGGATGGTTCCAAACTTCTAAAATTTTGCTACTAACTTGTTGGACTGCTTTGTCATAGTGATGGGACAAAACATACACATGCGTCCAATAGAGACAAAGCAGCCAACTAGGCACGGAAGTTGAGGGGGCAAAAACATGAAAATTTTAAAATACCTTGCTCTGCCCTCCGCCACTTATGCACTGAACCCTGCAGCAAATCACGTTCTGTTTGAAAGGCCCTTAAGTGTGGAGTGCCAGGCAGGCACGCTGTACCACAGGAGGACAATGATTTTGCTGGCGACACTTTTCTAGCGACACCTGTCAGTGTGACCAGCTCTTTAGTCTTCAGTGAACACCTTAGTAAACCCTTTGACTGCGTGATCAAAGTTGGTCTATTACTGGACCAACATTTTCTAAATTTGTTGCATGTTTTGTGTTTTTGCAAGAGTTTTTTTCTAAGTTCCAGTACATTACAATATGTTCCAGATAATTTTACTCCAAAGCTCACTTAGGCCACATAAATACAATCAACCACATTGCCAACAATACTGCTGTTTCTGACATTTTCTGAATGCATTTCCAGTATTCTAGGCATCCACTGCTTCCCACTCATCTAACTTTTGGACTTTTTACCTCACTTCTGTAATTTCAGTCAAATTACGTTATTGTTATGAAGTAACCAGGTGTGGACTTTTTAAATTAGTGGGTGTGATGTTGACTCGGATTTATTACAAAACTAAAGCAAGATTCAACATGAGTTGATTTTAATAATGTACAGAAATGATTGAAAACTAGTGGTTGTTTGAAAAACTAGGTCAAATTGCAATAAAACTGTGCAGCATGTATTAAAAACTGGTCAACTAAAATATGAATCATGGTATATATTAAATAAAGTACCTAAAACTTGCAAACACACCACTATGTTGTCTTTCAATTCATTGAAGTATTTCAGTTTGGTGCTTTTAAATAACAATTCTTGTTTTGAACTCACAGTGTAAAAACTGCTTCTTTTCCAAACTCAGATTAATTTAACTGATGTTTTCAGCAGCATTACAGTTTATAAATGTTCTGTAGTTCTTTACACTCTCCGAATTCCTTTGCAGTTGCATACACACTTCTTCTGGCTTGAGCATCTGATCTTTAAGATGCAACTGAGATGTTGTGAAAACAATGAGGTCATCCAGAGGATCCTTAGATGAGATATAAGACACATAAACCTCTCTTTCTCTTTGCCATCAGGTTTCAAAAGCGACTTCTGAATGAATTCCAAGAGGTTTAAAAAGCAGCTCCATAAATCTGTCACGGACTCAAGTGCCGCTACAGCAGTTGTGCAACAATGGCCACATTTATATTTTGCTTTTCTTGCTGGCACACATCTTATCCTGACTGCTCCAATGAGAAGGGAACTACTAAATCTGCCTCCTTTAAATGTTCTATTATGTGTCTGCACAACAGCTCCTGCATGATGAGGGTGAGGCTTTTAGAACTATATACAGCAAGCCTATAAGATAACTAGTTAATTTCCACTTGAAAATGAAAGTTATCTGCAGTTAAAATAAATTGTTGCTGTGTGTATTTCTAATGAATTTGACAAATCTCATGAAAAAATCAAAACTAACAGTCCATCTTTCATTTTCTGACTTTCCAAACCCATCTATGTAACTTAGGCCAAAATTATATGTCTAAAAACAAGTCTGAAAAATACATTTTCATTTTATTAAAAGGCCTGGTAATTTCCTAAAACAAATTAGCACAGTAGTTGCAAGAAACCATCACTTAAACAGGAGTAAGCGGCATGTTTGGGACTGTTTTCAGCAGAGGATTTATACACATTTAGTGATTAATTTGGGTTTTCACTGTCATAAGGCAGTGTGTGGACTGAAACAAGATAAAGTGTGCGTTTATTTTAGTGAAGGGACGTGTTATCTAATGCTTCACAGTGTTGTGTTCTTAATTTTTAATTTTTAGTTTATGGACAGCAACAGAGTTCCTCTGCACAGAGGAATAAACAACACTGACTAGATCTGGAGATGGCTTTTGGAAATCTGCAGATGAGATTTAAACATATTCAGATTTTCAGCTTCAGCAGGAGGTCTGCTGCTTTCTGCCTCTCTGGGCTCAAAATATGTTAAAATGCATATGTGGCTGCGGATGAGGAGATAAGAAATACGGTGAAAATGTGCTGTATGTATCATCCACAGTGAAACATCTAAAGCACATTCCTCCACAGCAGTCAACATTTAATATAACTGAGATTTTAAAGGAAATTACAGCATGTAAGTGAGCTCTCAGTCAAAATGATTGCAAGCAGCTGTCATTAAGAGTCCTGATGGGACAATCATGCTCACAAGATGAATAGAATAATTGGGCTGTTTGATGCTGACATAGCTGAGCTTCATATGAAATGTTACTTTCTGGATAACATTCAGTTGTGTTGATAGGCAGAAAGGATGTCTTTACATACTAAATGGACTTAAAACCTGCGGATTGTCTCATTACATTTATCAATACATGCAAAACTATGAAAATATATTTTTAAAATACAGATCTACTTGTTTTTTATTATCCAAACAATTAGATTTTGCAGCACAGCATCAGGTGTGTGATTGAAATTCCTTCTAATAGCACCACTGCAGCCTTTTAAAGGACCAAGCCGGAGTTCCTGCATGTAAGAGGCTTATGTACACATTCTGACTGTCTGGCCATGCTTAAAAAACAAACCTTATTTGTCAGGCTGGAGCAGTGAAGCAATCTGTAAACACATGTACAGTGACAAATGTTCATCCTATAAACTGATGTGGGAGTGTCAGCGGGAGCAGTTGCCTTCTGTCTCATCCAGCAGACACGAAACAGCATTAACATTCATCTGAAGTCACGTTTTTAATCTCCACCAAGTCCTAAAGGAAAACCATCTCTTTAGCTACTAAATGTTCTGCTGTTTTAATCAGCTAATTCCTTTTATGTTTTACATTAGCAATTTAATCCTTGTTAAAACAAAGATTTTGATAAGTGCAGTTTTAAGGTGATAAACAACAACGGTCCCTTATAAAGTATTTGTGTTTGATATAGATCTGTTGTAACTTTAGTTTGCCATTAATTGCACCTTCTGATGGCAAGTTTGGGCAAATATTGACAACTTTCTGAAGCAACACTATTATGGGGAAAATATTGTTTCAGGGATGTTATGTTGCTACACTAACCTTTGCCCTGAATAAATGCTGACTTTTCAGTGAGCAGGCCTTTGCATGAGAAGTGAAAATGTGACCTCATCTCCCCTGGGTGAGTTTATCGCCTCCTATCTGAAGGACTAACTCACCACCTGAGGTGGTAACTTTCTCGCTTCCTGCAGACGATCTAACCAAACGCGCTTTCTAGAAAATTTAAAGCTGGTAGTGACTCACTGTATCTTTCTATCTTCAAAAGTATCTCACATTCGTCATCTGTCCTGGTTCAACTCAAACCTGGAGGTCTTAGTTTCTTCATTTGAACCTAGCAACTCAAGGAGCCAGATCGCTCCCTGAATGTACCATCAGCATGACGCTGCTAATGTTAGCCTGACTGAACCACTTCTACAAGATGAAATCCAAACAAATGACATTGTGTCTCCTTCACTCTGTGGTATGCATGACAGTGGCTGAAGCTGGGAATCATGTTCCCTGTGATCTTTATCTGAGCGGAGTGCGTTTATGAGTCATCACAAACAGTGACGTCCATCAGTGACACCAGCAAGTTCACATCTAGAGTGTCAAAGATTTCTCTTCATCTGAAATTCTGTGACTATGACCACAAAACGGTCTCATCTTCACCAGAAAAAAACGCATCAGTGTGTAATAACATGCTAAGATATTTTACAGGATTATTATTATTATTATTATTATTATTATTATTATTATTATATTAGTAGTAGTAGTAGTAGTAGTAGTAGTAGTATTATTATATACAGTATTTTTAAAAGTCAAATAAAATGAAATAATAAAATTAAAAAAACAAATATTTTTAAAAATATTATTTTGGATCAAATATGTTTTCCTACATATTTCAGTGAGACGTTTTTGTTCAGTTTCTTTAGTCAAAATTGATTAGGCCAACTTCATACAGCACGTAATGTCCAAGTGATTTATTTAGGACCCCAAATCCATCTGGCCAAGATCAGGTTAAACTGTGACTCAATGTTCTGTGGCAGTTTTTACCAATTAAAAAGCATGACATCATGTGAGTCACACGAGGGAAAGTTTACAAATTGAAGACATCGTGCTGCTGTGTGAACGGCTGTAATCTTTGTTCTGTTCATTGAGACTCGTCCTCTTTATGCACAAGCAAGACCACAAGCAGCACCTCATTACCTGAAGGGTCGGTCTCGGAGAAGAATGGAGCTTTTCGAGGATCACAGCAAAGCCATTGAGATCAAGAAAGGCAACACAGCCATGGTAATTGGTGAATGCTCGGAGTTATCAAACACTGTTAAGAAGCGTGGGAGATTTATTTTAGTGCATTATTTCTGCTGCATGATGCAAACTTATATTCCAATACAAAAATCAGCCCTCAGTGCTGAGACAACAGGTTGAGCTCCTAATTCAAAGAGATGCATTTTTTATAAAAGTTTGCAGTAAGACAGATTCATTAAGATTTAACCTTTAACCTCATGTTGATGCACATCATGTCTTTATTTCCCGTTTTGCGTGCAAAGATGCAGCCGTCTGCACAGTCATAAATCCATTTGTCTCTCTTGGTTTTATCTTCGGATTGAATCTCAACCTGCAAACTCCACAGAATTTTTAAAAAGTGCTTTATTTTTTTTCCTTTTCAAGGATTCATTTCCATTTCTATCCATTAGAAACTTTCTAATCTTCACTTTCTGTTTAGTTATTGGGTGGTTCCACATTTGACTTTGAGATAAACACTATCAGAGCAGCAAGATTGCTAGGACTGTCAGCTCTGTGCTGTACCTGGCACTGTTTGACTATCACATTCTGTGCATGCCATTTAACTCAATTACTGTTCTCTGCAGTGTTGACAAACGGCAACAGTGAACACTAAAGAAGTGCATCTAATCTCTCTCTTCTCACTCCAGGTTTCTCGTGACGCATCTAGCAGCTACCAGCTCCTGCATACCTTAGATTCCACAGCCTCAAATTATTTGCCTTTGACCGTTTTTCCTGGCTAAATATTACCTCATTGTGGTTATCTTAACTGTGCTTTGAGCTGCAGACATTTAAATGGGCACTTCCAGACACCTCCTCTGTAATGGACCTTTCTGTTTCAGTGCATGCAGAGATATTTCTTGTTTTTGAGATGTCATTAAGTGCAGCCTGTCCTTGAATGCACCTCAGATCAACTTGGTACATATACGTGTGTGTTTTTTTCTCTTCCCTGTAGTGTGAGAGTATTTAGTGGGTTTTGAAGGGCTCATTCATCCTGTCCTGTGGCAACCGAGCTCATTCCTCACAAACTGAAAAGAGGCACTGAATGTGGTGGGAGACTGTTCAAGTGTTTATACCCACACATTCCCCCCGGGGCCTTCCTGCAGTTGCCGCAGCTAAATCTATTTCAAAAGCTTACGTAAGCCGACAGTGGCCACAGTGCCAAGTCCCATCAAACCTGTGGGGGGTTCCCGGTGTGTGCATAAAATTTCAGAGAAGAGACGGTGAATATGTTTGACCTTTTGTGAGGCACATGGTGAGGGCCTGCCTCCTGAGTTTCCCAGGGCATTAACCTTATCTCAGAGCTGCATAATGGCCTATTGACTACTGTCTCAATCTATCCTGTGGCTTCAAGTTCAATGGCTGCTAATGTCCTTTTTTCTGGGAGGACTTTTGGTACAGTTTGGTATTAACAGCACCAGGAGGAGGGCTTCATTTCCTAACAAGGCCCCTAATGTTACCACATTATAAATAAATGATGTGTGAGAATGAGAATGAAGTAACCGCATTTAAACTTTGTGAATTTTGCTACTTTTCAAAGGACAGACCACGAAGTTGGGGTGGGGTGGGGGGGGGTGGGGGGTGGGGGGGGCGGTTCTTTGTTTGTTTTTTAATCATCAAATCA
>JAQLOL010000023.1:27902515-27928623 GCA_029783665.1 Naso thynnoides
CCCCCCCCCCCCCCCCCCCCCCCCCCCCCCCCCCCCCCCCCCCCCCCCCCCCCCCGGCTCTGTGTTTGTTTTTTAATCATCAAATAAATTTGATGTTTGTAATGATGGAAAGGGATACTCCTGGATGTCTCGTATTCAGAAATATGTCGGTATAATGTCATGCACAAGCAAGCTGCTTTAATTGGCTCTCAGACGCAAGATGTGTTGATTTGAGTCACAAGACTTGTGACATTAGTTATTGTGACAAATGAGTTACATAACTTTGACTTTTTACACATTTCTGCTATTAGAAAAATTATGCTTATTGGCCATTGTTTTGTGTTCTCTTGTCTTTTTGATCAAGCCGTTCTCTCCTCTGACGTGTCCTCAGCAGCTCTGTTTCAATGTTAAATACGGCGTGACATTAGAAAGTAGCACTCGAGAATAGTAAGTGTTTCTCTTTAATTGTATTTTAATTGAATGTAAATCTCAGAGCTAGACGGAGCCAACTCCACTTGCCTGTGGGCTTCAGAACCACTTTACCCCTTAAATACCATAAATACCCATAATTGCCTGAACTTGCCCACAGGCTCAACGTTGCTCCTCTACTACAACAAAATGACTTGGATTAAAGCTGCATTTGTGTTTCACCACTGTATAGACTGTGTCATTCACAGGCACACATGCAGAACAGCACACAGATCCTCCATATTTAATCGAGTATTAAAGTTCAGAGGTCTATAGTTGGATTAAAAGTAGTTTATGTTAGTCAGTGAAGAGCCTGGCAGTCCACTGCAGCCATATTGTTCTTGTGTATGTTTTGCATGGCACAGCTGCTTTTCTCAATTTAATATCCACTTCAGCACCTTAATCCCAAAAGTCCTTCATACCAAAACGCCAGAGTACACAAAAGGGAAGCCTCGCTGCCACTGGGAAAGAAAGGTTTTTATTTTGTTTAATAGGGTGCACATTCATATTTACTACATTTGTTATTACTATATGTTTGTGCATGCATAAAATGCCAGAACTATATATTTATTTGACATTACTGTATTTTTGCTTTGCACATACAACATAATGGTCACAAACTGCCAAAGTGCAGGAAAAGCAAGTAAGAAGGATGATGGCTTTCTCCTCCATAATCATAACAACAAAGACATGAATGAATCTCAAATTGACTCCATCCACGTGCTTTTTATAATACTGCATTGCTAATGATCAATAAAGCGCTGACGTTATTGGAGGAACTGACCAGTAGCCTGTGAGTCTCACGTTGAATCTTAATGTGCTGCTTTTCTTGCTGCTGTGGGTCCACACGGCAGAATCCTCTGGAGAGCAGCGGCACAGCTGAGGCCCAGCAGGCCTGGCACGGCTTAGCAAATATGAACAAGTTTAAAAAAAAAATAAAATCTTTGTGTAACAGAAGCCTTTAACATGAGAATAAATCTACTGCAACATTTAAATATTGAATAAATCACCAGTAACAGTGCAGCTCAAGAGGAAACAACTGACAGCCATTCAACGACAGCTACATTTTACATTTTAAAAGAGGACCCGACCAGTAAATCGGTTTGCAGATATTATCAGATGGTACTGTTATTGGCATATATATTCTCTGTTATCTGTAATAGTAAAACTTTTTTTTAGGCTGGAAAAAATGCTTGGTCTAGCGATATAAAATCATGTAATTACTTAGTTTGTGCAGCAGAGGGCAGTCTGTTATTTAATAACTAATAAGTGAGGTGTTAACTGTTCAATGCACTGATATTTGGGAAAAAGTTTGTTGAAATATAAGATATCCTACCTCCATTATATGTTTTTGTCACAAGTATTTGATAACTGCATTCAGTCAATAATAAATGTAATATCAGCTGATATATATCAGATATTAAAATTTTCTTATGCCTGATATCAGTATCAGCATTGGTGCCAAAAATCCCAAAACAGTCGGGACCTATAGAATTAGTAAGTGTAATAATAGCAATGATAGTAGAGCGAGAAGTAGAGATTCTAATGTAGCACAACAGTATTGAGTCTTCTGTGCTCATTTAAAATTAAATTGCATTTATTGTTTTGAGTACGCAGACTTGTGTCTGTCTGGCACACTTTAACTGATTTGTTTTGGGATAATAGTGTGCTGGATTGCAGTAAATAAGCCTCAATGGGTAAATGTTCTTACACAATGCAATACAATTAAGCAAGAGTGAACACTTCATATAAAAGCAACAGATATTCTTCCACTCCTGTGATAAAGTAAGTCATATCTAACAAGTAATAAAAAAAATGTCTTTCATCTGGAGTATCTGGTAGGGAAATAAGTAGGCAATAATTCATGTTGAAACACGGTATGCACTGTCACATGGCACAAACACAAACTAATTTACTGCCGCTTCCAGGCAGAGCTCCAACAGAGAAAACGGATCCATCTTTGTGACCCAGCTTGAAACAGAATACGAGGCCACCAGAGCTTCAACTTCCTTCTTACCGGATAGAACGCAGCCTTTATTAGTTTTAAGAAAAATGACACTTGTATTATGCTCTACACATCCAGAAGCTGCTTTAAAATTTAATGTACGTTCACATATCATGAAATGCTTGATTGTCACTGTTCCTGTTGTGAGTTCACTTTGATTAAACTGTCTTTACACGAATCCTGTGTCAACTCAAGAAGCAGCCATTGCTTCAGTATCATGAACTGCTTGATATAAAGAGATGCCCATCCGCACCAGACACAACCTGATTCCCCTGTGTGAAGCATGTTATTCTGCAACATGATAGGGAGGGAATGTAGGCTGCATGTTGCCAATAAGCATCGCCGGTAAATGTAATAAGAAATGTAGACTTTTGTTGTGTGACATGAGATACAGCCCTGAGGAGAAATCCTTCACTTCCTATTGAGAGAGTCTATAAGCGCTGCAGTCATGTTAGCATCCATATGGGACCAGGAGGTGATATCCTGATGCTCTGCTGGGGACCACAATTCCCACTGGGAGTGTTTCACAGACAAAGACATGTTGGACTGTGCTGGTCTCTGCACCTGCACACAGTTTTACTCCTGTTCATCCCCCACAATGGGACTAAGTCCTCACATCAAAATGACAAAATAGGTCATTTGTCATTGCCTCCAATACAAGTTGACTTTTACAAAAATGTCTCTGAACCAAAACAATCACTCTGACTTAGCCCCTAGGAATATTTGTGGCTCTATGTGGAGCTACTTCTGCAAAGACATGAGTGGCAAGAATTGAGGCAAAGATGCGTCCACACAAGCTTACACTGGTCCAGTCTAAACGAAAAAAGCTTTAAGCTGATGTAGGCTTTTTGACTATAATTTATCCACATAAGAATTCACGAAAAAATGAGTGTGCTGGTATGTTTTGCAGTTAGAAGCTGAGCTGTCACTCACACAAATACATTCCACACAAAGTCAGTGTATAAGCTGCTAGCTAGCTTGTTGCACTATACAGTCTGTAACTTGGAGAAAATGAACACAGAACGTCAAATACATTGAGATAACTTGCTTCTTCCTCACCCTAACGCCTGAATCACACTGCCTGGGTAACCGTGCATACATCTCAGATCCTCTCCCATGTTTTCATTTCAGCGTTCTTCTTAACAGATTTTTTGTTTCTCTCCCATGACGGCTTGTCAGTAATAGTAGTAGTCGGTGGCGAGGACTTTTTTTCTGGTGACGTCATGCACATCGTGAACAATGATCAGGGAGCAACGTGTAGTCTGTCACGTCCCTCCGCCACGACACGGCAAGAATAAAGACTCTTCAAGCCCCTAATCTGACACAGTGAACATTTTAACAGACAAAAACATCTTGTAGTCTGACCCTGGCATAAAACTTCTTGATTTACTGATTTATTTATTTTTTATAATTTGAAAATATAGATAAGCGAAGCTTAGGAACACTTCCTCACATTACATGTTTTGCCTAACAAACAGTCCAAAAACCAAAGATATTAAATGAAAATGATAATGCCTAGAAACTGTTGATCGATTGTTCCAATGGTTGTCTTTTTATTCATTTATTTTTTTGTTTTAACTATAAGTTATTGAAATAGCAGTTTCATCACTGCTTTGAATTAATCTGTATCCGTCCAACTGGTAAAACCCTTTCAGGGCAACCAGTCACCGTTTGCTTTGGATCTGACATTTGTTACTTTTCTTTTTCAGATTCAGAATCACTTTAATCAATAAACTGACTTGAAATTGTGAAGACAGCATCTGTGTTACGTATGATAAAAATTCGCATTGTGCTATAGCCTGCAAAATGAATGTGAGTATTCATTGATTTTATGTCTTCATCACGTCAGTTTGCCTCAAGTTATTTTTATTCATCTTTAGAGCTCAGTTTTGTTTTCTTCCCCATTTGTTCATCTGGGCTGAAGATGCACTATGAAGCTGCTCATCTGAAAAATGTACATCGATGACTCATCTTAACTTATCTGGATGTACATCGCAGCTACAAGCATGAAAACTAAAGTCACAGAAGTGATATAAGACGATGCCAAAGCGATTCTATCAAATATGTCACACTTTAAATAATTTTCTGCATTTGGCTCCATTTGTAACTCCCCGCGACGCTCAATCTTATGTAATCTTTTGATGCTTGTACGTTTCATTGTTGGCAGCTTGCATGATGGAAATCGAGGAAATGCAACTTTTTAACTCCATCTAAGTTTTGAAGAAGAAATTAATCTTTCCCATTTCTCAACATGGATATCAGATGTGGACACCCAGAAATTCAAATTGGGTCTTTTTTAGTGCGTCTGTCCCCTCTATTGCCCTCCTTTATTTCAGCTGTGGAACAAATCTACTTACAGATACAAATAAAGTCACCTGAACCTGAACCTGACCAACAGCAGCCTGAATCTAGCTGTTTGTCCCACTTCAGACTCACGCAATGATACACCAGAATTTGCCAATGCATACTAATGATTTAAGGGGTGACGATTAGGCTAACAGATGGCAAAGGTTTGCCAAATGCCCAAAGGAATTTAACCAACCTGACAGTCACAGTTACACAGCTAAAGCTCACACAGCTTATGCCAGGGCGGTGAGAAACCCTCAACAAGTCCTCATGCCTACAGGGCAAAATACTGCAGGTTGTTTGCCTTTGATTAAACAGTGCAAATGAGGCAGTTTGGCCACTTGAATTACTCACTGAAGAAAAGGTAAAGATGGCAGTCATGTTAAGATAAAACTGTGTCTCCAGTATTAAATGTGCAGCGGTGTTAGCTGCTCTGTAACACATCTTCACCCAACCACCAGAGGTGGGAAGATATTTCTAGCAAGGGTAATTTCAGGTGTTTGAATGAACAATCAAACCTGTTGTTTTTCCAGTGAGAACAGTCTCAAGGTGGGAGTGTTTCGTGAGGGCATGAAGAAGAGAGATCAGCTTCAGAGGGCCTCAGTGAAAAGATAGGTGAGATTCCTTTTCTCCCATTAGCTTTGTATTGCACGGTCATGCTAGCACCTCCATGAGGCTGTACTTTGGCACCATGATGTTTTGAGCTAAATGCTAACATATCTGATACCCTGACTGAAATATCTTAACAGTTTGAGATAGAAACTAAAGACATTCAACTCCAAATTGCAAACATTAGCATTCTAACATCCTAAGGGCTGATTCCAACCAGGCATGGCAGAGATCACCGCAAGTTCCTGCAGTGTATGGGAGTGTCAACCCAGTTTGCCAATGCATGTTAAGTCTTTCCTTTAAAAGTTGACTCTGCTGCTTCAGTTTTCCACCACAGGGCTGCTGTGTTTTTATTTGCTCACGTCCATGGCATGTTTCTTCTGCAATGGGCTCAAGAGTTTATCTAAACTGGTTTTCTCAAGGCAAATACTTTAAACCTCATTATTATACATTTCTAAGCATTTATAATGTTGTTGTATCAGTGCTGGAGGGGACAGGTAGCTTCCATCTCCCACAAGCAGTACTTTTAAAACTTCTTAACACTGTATTTCCTGCTTTCCTGCTTGTTTTTAAATTTTTTCTTTTTCAAAATTTCTTCCATTGTTCCATTGTTCCATTCATTGTTTTTGCTTTGGTTAAAAAAATATATTTTTTAAAAAGGGGGGAAACATGACTGAGTTTAGACTTTTTCATCCTCCATACATAACTTTTCTGATCTGTTCTGGCTTAAAACTCTTACAGATGTAGCCTAGATTTGTTTTCTTTAAAGGGGCAATGAAGCCACCATGTTACATAGTACAGGAAAACTGTAAATACAACTTGTTGGAAAACATGTCAGAAGAGGGTGTTTATTTGTCTCATGTCATTGTTTTTTATAAAACAATAAATTAGTATAAGATTAAAATGCACCTATTGAATGAACCATAACCACGACAAGCTGGAGAACACAGCTTCAGTTTGTAAAATGTCCCACTGTGAATGATGCTTCATCCCAGAAATCACTTTCACACACTTAATAAGGCAGGATGACAAAGTATGAAAGATCTGATTCTCTCTCCTTGGTGTGGTGCAAGTGTCAAACCTTCTATAGTCTCACTTCTCATCTCAGTATGACTGCTCAGCAGGGTCTCTTCTTCAATTAATATTTTTTCAAAGAATTTTAATGAACATAATCTTTTCAGGGACATGATGAAGTGTATTTCATTTAATTTAAAAAGATGAAAGAAAACTGAGAGCAGTCTGATAATGTATTTTTGTCTTAAATCATTAAACTGTGGCTCAGATTTGGTCCTGGTGTAAACATCATGTGCAGGAGCTTATAAAGCTTCAACTCAAGCCTACCTCTCTCTCAGCTTTAGGTTAGTTGTTGTCTTCAGCAAGCATACATTTCCTTGAATAATATTATTTTGAGCCCCTCATTTTTTTTAATATATAAAGCATTTTATTTATGTGATACAGTAAGCTCAGTAGGAGAAGCTTAACACTGAAATTTCCAGATTTTTGGGTGCAAATCCCCATGAACATCTCTTCAAATTTAAAATATTTGCATTCAAAGCTGTAACATGTGCAGCAGTCTCGAGTTGTATCCATAAACACGCTTCAAAATGCTGGTCAGTTCCAGCTCTGCCACCACCAAGCCATCACTGCCACTCTCTCTCGTCTCTGTGTATTTGGAATGAAGTGCATTCATCTCTCCTTTTATGCGTCGGTTCCGCAGACTAAGTGCCATCTTCAATCTGCACTGATGAAAAAGGTGAGAGAGTGCAGTACTCAGTCCCACCTGCTATCCCCCCTCATTGTCTTTAAGTGGTTTTAGAGCCACCTGTGCTTTGCTTTAAGAGAAATATCACTGACTGAGGAGAAGGGACAGCAGTCCTGTCACATCCATCCTGAATTCAGTTGTTGCATGTTTCTTTTATGTTACAGGGCAAAGACACCACAGATGTAATTGTTGTGCCCATATTGGAAGAACTGCACTGCTTTCTAATGTGATGTTATATTTGAAAACTTTTAAATTCCTCATTCTGGACTTCAAGCATTTAATTCAGTGACAATATAACAGAGGATTTTTACATGTATGCCAACTTTTGTCCCTCCCAAACTGATCTTCTTGGTATACTGCAGCTGGCTCTCTGTTTATGACACTCGACGTAACTGCCCAGCTAAAAGGAAAAAATATTCAAATTAAAGTTATATCTGCGGTATAACCACCCAACCTGCAAATTAAATCAAACATTGCAGAAAGTTGAAAGGAAATGATGTTCCACCAATCGTATTCATGGTGCCATTGACTTAAAGCATAAAGGTACGCTCTCTGCAATGCCAGAGCATCCAACTACTCGGCACAGACAGAGGAAAACAAAGAGTGAAGGTCACATATAGGTGTGATGTACAGCTGTCCACATACCTTTGGCCCCCTAGGAATTAGCAGATTTACCTTTAAATGCTGAGCAAGTTATCAGCATTTGAAATAAGCTGGATCTTTGTGGCTTTACATCAGCAGGTTGCATTTGTTCGTTTTCACCTTTGGTGTCACACACACACACACACACACACAACATCAGTTAAGATGTATTGCACACACTGTTTGATTCATTTATGTACAGGAAACTGTTTTACTTTTTTGTGCGAATGTTAAGGAAGCTGTGAAATTTAAAAAGATTTTGAATTGAGTTCTCTCATTTGTCCAATTTTCCTCAAGACTGTGTCACACTTTAACCAGCAGGTGGCATAAAGTATTCAGCACTTTTTTCTTTTGTGCTTTAGAGTTCTCTTACCTCATGTACGCTGTGTGTGCTGAATATAAACTTGAATGTAACTTCCATATGTGATCGGTGCACATTTATTTTCAACAGCATTTACGTGGTGCTATAAAAGTTCTCAATCTCCACTAGCTGCAGAAATTTACTCCCAATCAGGCAGAGGAGCATCAATGAGGCTTTCCACCGATGTTAGGAGATTCAGTTCACCCCTCAGGTGTTGGATGGAGGTTGAGAAAAATGATCTGTGCAACCCTTCAAGTTCATCTGCATCAAAATGTGATGTTTCAAAGTTAGAAGCACACTGTTATCCAAAATATCATTTTCTGCTGTGGCGATAAGAATTTCCTCAGTATAGTCAGGAGAGTCCAAAACCTTTGACCAGATATTTACAAGAAGCATCCAAATAAAAGCAGTGTAAACTGAGTGAGTTGGATTGAGCATGGAAAATATTTGTCTGTATATTTATCACTGAAGCAAAGGGTACTGATCCTGTGCTGCCATCCAGTGGACAAATATAAAATTCCATAACTTTATATCTCAAGCATACTGTATATACCAAGTTTTTTGGCATTATATGTTAAACTCAATAAAGATATTTATATTTAAATGACCAACTGATCACATATCAATAATCTCCCAATTATCTTATCTTTAAGTAAACAAAAGCTTAATACACATAACTGTTTTCCTTATGAGTCATACATTACATTAGGTCATACCTCCCTCCCTCACTCTATAAGCATGTGCTCCCGTGTGCCGTATATTTATGGCACACATGAACTACCTGCAGTTGTAAAGCAAACACAGTCATGTCAGATATATGGGTCGCTGCGGGGCTGCCGGGGAGTCGGGCTGCAGTTTGGTTTGGCCGCTGCGCAGCAGGAGCATCTCCCTCCCTGTCAGCTTTTATGTGGAGGAGACATTTATCTCTGTGGAAGAAACAGGATTACAGCACGATGAAAACTGTCTCTCTGTGGTCCGATTTCTGCTGCTGAAAAAATGCAGCTTTTCATATTCCGGCTGCTTCTGTGGAGTTTTATTTGATGTTCTGCTGTTGGAGTGGATGTGACAGCTTTTATAAACAGTTTGGCAGTCTGGCAAAAAAAAAAAATTTTTTTAACACATTTCAGCGCAAATTTATGTGCTTTTGTCCTCTTACTGAATTATGTTTTCAGTACTTTGCTTTTATATGAATACAAAAGGAGCAGACACATACTAACGTTTGGTTTTGCCATTTTGAATCCATCTTAGCTGAAAATGTTCAACAATTTTTTGCTTTCAGTCTTGTTCACAAAGTTTTTTATTCAAAAATTCAAATGAATACTTTAACTATTTTTTTTTATTTTAAACATCTTGCATATAAAGTCTTCAAAGGAAATATATACAAAATTAATTTACCACTAGTGTGTGCAGTTCACCAGCTTTTACACCAAAACAAATATGCGTGTCTGTCAGCCACATCTTCCCTTTCTCCTGGACACGGTGGATTAGTGGTTAGCACTGTCATCTCATAGCAAGAAGGTCCTGGGTTAAATTCATGGCTGAGGCAGGGCCTCTCTGAGTGGAGCTTGCATGTTCTCCCTGCGTTCATGGGGGTTTCCTTCAGGTGCTCCGCTTTCCCCCACAATCAAAACATGACATACACATATATAGGTCTATCTCCAGTCCGACCCTTGACCAAGGCACTGGCTCAGAATCTGGAGTTGGTCCATGGGTGCTGCGCTGTGCCTGAATACTGCTCCTCAAGGATGGGTTACTTGCAAAGACCAAATTTCACTGTACGTTGTATGTGACCAGTAAAGTACCTTTACCTTTACCTGGTACTCTACCATCCCCTCACCCCTCCTCTTCTCAGCAGCTCTACTCAATAGCAACACCATGTTTGCTTTGAGATGAATTTCAGGCTCTGGCGCACCAAAAACCCCTAATATTGAAAACTATGCGATATTTAATAAAAGGAATATTACCATGCAACGGATAATGACAATGGAAACCCGACAAGTACTGTTTTTTGTGATACTGCTTGTATGGAAGAATAGGAGCCTTTAGTCGGAGTGCTTACCAAGCTGGTTAGCTCAGATAGCATTAGCTCAGGTGTCCTTCATATCTACTTGGTGATAAT
This sequence comes from Naso thynnoides, assembly GCA_029783665.1. Taxonomy (NCBI): domain Eukaryota; kingdom Metazoa; phylum Chordata; class Actinopteri; order Acanthuriformes; family Acanthuridae; genus Naso; species Naso thynnoides. The sequence goes on from JAQLOL010000023.1 coordinate 27,912,807, forward strand.
GTGATGTTACTTTAAGCAAAAAAATGTCTAATTGTCTCTTTATGCAATGCATGATGTGTCTGAATCACAATTAGAACACACAACAGCATTTATGTGATTACTCAACAACTTGTTAGCCTTCCCACTCGTCTGTCTGTTAAAGCTGAAGTAGGTAGGAATTACTAACAATTATTCAGTCATATTTGCTGGAACTGTCACTATATTCTGATAGTAGGACATTAAATGGGTAATTTAGGACAAAATCCAACTCCTCTTGCTCCGCCTACAGTCTGTAATCGTACTTGCCAAAATCCAACCGGTCTAAACACTCTCCACCAATCACTAGAGGGTGCAGGAGGAGCAGCCAATCGCAGCTTGTACACGTCCTCGAAACGGAAGCTTAAGTCCGCGATTTGGTTGGGAATTTCAAGACAATACACCGTCAGGTCCCTCCTTTCACCTTTGTCAACCCCCCCCCCCGGCTGCTCCTCACTTGCTGCAGTGTTTTATAAAGGGGGTGGGGGGGATAACCATTTTGAAGGGAGGGAGTTCACATAGTCTAACATGAACTCGTGGCCATCCGGGCTACCAAAACAAAGAAACTGAGAGGCTTGATAACAACACACAGAGAGGGTGTGTGACGTCTCTCTCCATTCTAGACGTCAATTCGCCACTAGTTCTTTACATGGCAAAATATGTTTTCCCTGAAATCTAATAAGGCTGAATTTTGTACAGAGCTCCTTTAAGACTGCATTACAAGCGTACTGTTAGTGAAGTTAACATATATTAATTTTTTAAAAAAGAGGTCACAGCTTTGCCTCATTTTTTCAAAATAAATCCTGACAATGACTATGAACACTGACATGAGGGAACAGAGGAAATAAGGAATCAAACTTAATGGTTAAACACGAAACTGTCTTATCAGCAGAAATGAGTTACCATCCAGTAAAAGTTAGAAAGGTAGAATTATTAAGATGACTGATGTAGACGACTGATCTTTTTTGTTGTTATATGTTTGTCTGATTGTTTTATGCTCATTTTCGGGTATTGTGGGTAAATTAGTTATCATACACTGACACATACAAAGGGAATCTTATTTTCTTTCTAACATGATATAATTTCATGGTCTCAAAAAATGAATTTTGATTAATATGAGCCGAGGGATCAAACATGGAAGGTGGGCAGACAACCTTTGCACACAACAATCAAAGCAAATAGGCAGAATGCAAGGGATAAAAAAAATGTCTGTAAGCATGGCAACAGAACAAACCAAGAATAGAGACCAGTATGGCAACAAACCCACAGGGACTGTAGACTGAGCAGGGTATTTTTAGCAGGCAGTGATGGCAAGATGAGCAGATGTATGCAGCAGGTGTGCAGGGAGAGACACACAAGATGTGGAGTTAAAAAACATTTTACCTCTCAGAGAAAATGCTAAACCTAAAGAATGTTAATCCAAAATCTAGCATGAAAAGTTTTTAAACCAGAAACTAAAAATCTCTGCACCTGGAGAGGTAAATGTATAATTCATTTACTTTAAGCTGCGAGTCAAAAGAGAAACTACTTTAATACTACACTGGTACTGATATCGATTGACTTCGAGTCGACTCTATATTTGACATACTGTCTTGGATCTTAATATCTTGTCCGGAACAGGTTTAATAGGTTCATATGAGGTCCTGTATCGACCAACCTGCACAGCTACTCTCAATATCCATGACTGTCTGCTGCACACAGAGAGTAAGTGAGAGAAGATGACAGAATATTACACAGACACAAAGAGAGAGAGGATGTTTGACTCAAATAAATTGCTTCATCAAACAGGATTGACAGTGAAAGCTCATTTCAAGGATCAGGAGTCAGTTCATTCCACTCCAGCCCAAGCTGAGTTTCCATCAGCAGCTTGATTGCAAACCCACTTCAACTGCAATTACAGGAACAGGTAAAGGGAAATGGCAACAGACCTAACACTAACCCAACGCAAGTGGCATCACTAAAGCATACAATGATGAATTATGATTGGACAAGAAGGTCTTATGGCCACTTGTGATAGAGAGAAAAGTAGGGAAAGTGTTGCTCGCTTGGATGCTGGCTGTTGGAAAGATGCTTCGCCACTTTTCATTCAAGTGAGGAAATAAAATATTCACAGTTCCGATAATCCAGTTGAAATTCATTAGTGTCAGAAGATTAAATATTCAGGAAAGTGTATTTCATTTAAGTGCTGACCCTAATCGCAGACAAGCACATGTAATGGTGACAGTTGTCATACTGATGTTTCAGTGTGTTAATTGATTCATTACATCAGCTCACAAATTAATTAAACATGAAATGAAACATTCCATCTGAAAAGCTGCAGTTATAAAGCCTTTGAGTGGCACCATGATTTTTTTTTCTCCCAGTCTAGAGCAAGCTGGCAGAGATAATTGCTCAGTGAAAACATGGTGACCTCCACATTTATCCAAAATGTGCAGAGACATGAATTGAAAAGAGCCATCATCTGCCAGAGGGAACAAATTTGGGCTCTAAATTCTGCACATGCTCCTGCATATTCTCAATTCTCAACAGGGAGATCACTGCTTTTTGTTACCGACATTGTACCTTATCCATTATTAATGTCTGATAATAACTTGTTCCACTTTCTTGCTCCCTGTTGCATAATGCCTCCACAACCACAAAAAATTAAATCAAATGAAAGCTGGCTGCCACTTACTTATCAAAGTGGGCGTGGCAGAGAGCGCCTGACCACAATTTGCACCCTGTGACTTGATTCAAGAAATCTTCACCCACTACTATAGATATATCATAATAAACATAATGTGCTTTTTGTGTATGTTCTGTTGGAAGGAGAGGCAACTTATTATTACTATTCTTTTTATCTATTTATTCATTTTTTAATAATCATTTTTATTATTGGTTTATTTGTCAGGGACGATGCAAAAAACAGTGCAGCATATTCAAATGGCAAGTGTTGCATGTAGATTTCTAGCCAAGGCTAATTTGCAACCCCTGCTCATTAATAATAATAATAATAATAATAATAATAATAATAATAATAATAATAATAATAATAATAATAATAATAATAATAATAGTGGCCTTTTCCTGCTCATATGGGTTTAAGATTTCTGAAGTTAAAGGCATTTTGAGATTTTCATTCATAAATGAATTTGATATTTATTTTTGTTTGACTGTTACAAGCATCCAGACCCCTCAGGTCATCTGGGACAGGTGTACTCAGAGTTCCCAGGATCAACACAAAGCAAGATGAAGCAGATTTTAGGTTTCATGCTCCCCACCAGTGGAACAAGCTTCCTGTTTACCTGGTCTGCCACCGCTGTCTGCTCATGCAAAGCAGGGCTTCAAACATTACTGTTTTTCTAAGATCTTTCAATAAGTTAGATACAAAAGTTCATTTAATCCGTAGTTATCTTTTGGTGTAATAATTTTACATGAAAATTCTTTTAATCATTAATAATTTATTTGTCATCATTATTTGTTTTTTATTGTCTTTTAAATGCAGTTTCTATAAAACTTTTAATTACTTGTTTGTTTTTATTAGCTTTGAAATGCTATATTAATGTTTTCTTAATCAAAGTCTCATTTTTGTGTTTGTATGCCTTTGTAAAGCATTTTGAATTGCACTTTGTCTGAATGGTGCTGTATAAATAAACTCGGCCTGCCTTGTATTTCAGTTGGCATGGCGCAGCACAGCGTCACCCTCATAAAGTCTGCCTTCAAAAATGTGAAGAAGACAATACCCCAACACCCCGACACCCAGAGCCAGAACACTGTTTTGACTGATATTTGAGAAGAACTGCTGTAAGCACTTAGCAACAATAATTAAGTTTAGGAAATGAGACTGTCACACACATAGCTAATAGTTTAATGATACTAAAGCAGCCGTGGATCTCTGACTTAATGACACTACTCAAGAGCAGAAGCCTCCAAGTGATGTTTGTCAAACGTCATGCACAGCAGGGAGATGACATCACCAGTTAGGTAAGAGACGGTCAGATTCTCTGTTGGTCAGTGAATTGAATTGCAGCTTCCCCACACCACACAGCTTGCACATGTGTTTGTGAGCATACTGTTAATGGTGCAACACATGATGCACATTAATAAACTCCAGACAGAAGACTCACATGCACCCAGCTCCATCACCCTTACATACACACACACACACACATACACACACACACACATCTCTGGTAACTGGATGCTGGCTCTTCTCTCCGGCTTTGACTGACAGGCAGCAGCAGAGAGTCCAGATTCAGTCCCAGCTCAGCCTAATTGGATTTGTAAGGCATCCTGCCGCAGGCCTCTAATAGCCTCTTGTAAGCCACCTCGGGCCTGTTGAGGACCACTTCCTCCCCGCGCTGAGAATAAGGGACATCCTGAAAGGAATTTTTGGCTGCACACTCTGATTCCTCAGAGATATTAAAGGCACTTGTAGATTTTGAGGGACTTTGACAACAGTGTCAAAACAACAAGACAAATGGTCGAGAAAAGCAAACATAAGGGGCACGAGAAGGCCGAGCTGCTGCCAACTGATGCTGCTTTCATATTCTCTTCAGTTGACTTCCTGTCGTGTTTCGAACCATCAGGAAAGCAAAATTTTGTGCATTCACCTCACGAACAATGCAAAGCCCACGAGACACCAAAGTGTTAGGCTAGTTTGGATGATTTGGAAACATGTTCACGACTTTGTTGCAAACATGCTGCCAAATTTTCAGATCTTATACTGTAGCTTTGTAGATGAAACTTAATCATGATCTATAGAAACAATTACTTATATTAAGGTACAAACACACCAAGTCATAATAAAACAGAATTACCTTCAGAAAAATTAAGAAAGGGTTTTTTTGTTTTGTTTTTTTGGTTTTATCCTTGAGTACTTTACCATGAAGATGTATTCACAATTTCTTTTTTCTTGGACTAAATACCCTGATACTGAGTTATTCACAGTTAAGTAGCATAATGTGAGAAACTAATTACAAGTTAAATAACTGATAAATTCTCAAATCAAGTGAAATTTCTATAAGAAAGAAGAAATCTTTATGATCTTTATTTAGGCTATTTATACTTTAAATAACTTGGGTACATATTTTAAATTTAGAGAATACATAAGAAAGTAACATGCAAAGGAAAGTAAAAAACCCAAATCGGCAAGTTAAGGTTCCAGAATAATGATGTAAAATCTGACATATATGAGAAAAGACTGTGTTATCGTGAGGCAGTGGGAGGGATGTTTGATGTGAAGTAAAAATTGGGTTTTATTTAAACATATTTGCAGTTGGACTGCAATAAAAAAAAAAAACATACAGACACTGGAAATGGATTTATTTTCATGTCAGCATCTTTTCAAGTCAAACCATTGTTAAATTGAATTGTGTTGAAAGTTTTAGTTACTAAATTATGCAAGTACAATCAGTGTATGTAGTGTTTTTCCATCACACATGGTCGGCACAGACTGCTAATGGCCGTGATTAAAAAAATAAGAACGAATAATCAAAAAATTTTGTAAAAACTTACAGTTGATTAAATTTCAAGTTTAAATTGTAAATAATAACAAAATAAAACTAATATTTTTTTTAAATCTGTTCTGAGGGCCGCAGATTTTATCTGCTGACATTTCAGTGATCTTCAGTTATTAACCTGAAGTATAATGCATCAAGTCTCACAGTGTTTCTGCACCACAGGAAACCACTAGAGGGCTGTAAGGGCAAACTGTCTGTCTCACTGCTGGCTCCCCGAAACTGAAAATAACACACTAGGAGCTTTTCTGTCCTCTGATTTGCCATGCCACTCCAGTGCAGCAAGAGCTGCTCAAGAACCAGGAAAACAGTTGTGAAGTATATAAGTGATTACAGACAGATAATTTTTTTTATTAAAATAATGTAAAGTCCTCTGTGGAAGGTCAAAGACAGGGCTCAGTTCAAATTAAATCCTTTTTTGGCCTTATGTCTTTTACTCACCAAATTTAAAAAACACAAAGGGGTGAGCAGCTTGTTTTCTTGTATACCGACGGCATGAATGATTTTCTATAGTCGTGCAAAAGCTGCAAAAATATAAATGTATGTTCTACACTGACATGCTTTGAGGAACATACCACGAGTCTGCAAAACACAAAGAACAAGAGGAAAATATAAAGTTCCTTGTTTTTTTACAGTCACTGATTTTCAGTCAATTTGGAAATCGTTGCCTTAATGCGACTGAATACACAAGGCCTGCCTGCTGCTGCTGACTTTGTAGTATTTTATCGTTGCAGGATTTCAGCAGGTCAACAGCTCATTTTTGACACTAATAAAATACTCAGTCAATTGTATTTGCACATGTAGTATTTGTAGGAACAACGTATGTTTATCCTTAATTCATGAAGTTTGCTTTCGCCGCAGCCTGACAAGAAAGTCTTATATTAAATGAACAAATCGGTGTAAGAACATGACACTGAGGCAGGGAGAGGGCTTATGAGAAATAACTGTCCTCACAGAAAAAGGAAGATAGACCGGCGGTGAGCTGGTCTATTCATTCCAGGGAAGAAGAAGAAGTAGAACATCAGTGTTGAGTGATTAGAATAACAACAGTGGGCAGACAGCAAGTGTAGATCTCTGCTGTGGAACATACGTGACCGTCCACTCCATTTTTCATCCGCCTGCCGCCACAACGTTTGATCTAGCCCCATTTCTTAGTGTCAACAACCTTGTCTATGTGTGTGTAAATTACACACACACACACACACACACTAAGGCTGTCCTCCCACATGTGAGGTAGTGCGGGAAGGCGGGAGGCAGGGGAGGGAAGCTCTTATATTAATGGCTGCGGTTAACCTGGGAGGGTCAAACCCATTGGAGCTGTTGATGGATCTGGTCTGCAGGAGCTTTCTCTCTCCCAGACTCTCTCCCTCTCTCTCTCTCTCTCTCTGTAGTATACACAAAAACACACACACTTGTACACACGTGTGCACGACCATCAGTCTCTGGTTGTCGAGTCACAATGGGATGATCGCTGCCATGCAGACAGATGAAGATAACAGGGGAAGTAGGGATGCTGGAAAAAAAGATGACAGATATAAAAGAGAATGCTTGAGTTTTAGTTACAGGACTTTTTCTCAGAGGCCAAGAAGGAAGACATCATGTCTTTGGGTGAGGTAAACCTCAGAGGGTGAAGCCACAAAGGGTCACAAGTCAGTGAATTGGCAGAAACAAAGGAAATATGATCAAAAAAAGAACAAAAATGGGGCGCCCCAATGGCTCAGTTGTGAGAGCAGGCGCCCCTTTGTACAGGGGCTGCGTCCTCACTGCAGCAGCCCCAAGTTTAATTCCACCCTGTGGACCTTTGCTGGATGTCATCCCCTCCGTCTCACCCCCATTTCCTGCCAATTCCTCAGCTGTCCTATCAATAAAGGCACATAAACCCAAAAAATATCTTTGTAATATTAAAAAGGAAACAGAAGCAACTCTATTTTTCCTTCTCACAATCCCTCACTATGCATTGTGTGGACTTACCTACAACATACAGCTAAGGCTATAGCAAGGAGATGTTCAGCAAAACTGGACTTTACTTTGGGAGTCATTTACAAATTCAGTTGCATAAAATTTGTCTTTTTCTCTGGGTTTTTGTCTAATTTAGGTTTTTCAAAAGTCTCCTCCAAAACACATCCTTAAGCCTAAACAAAAAAAAAGGTCATTTGCCTTCCAAAACAACCAATTGGCAAAACAATTACCTCAATATGAATGATTCTTATTTGGAAAGTCTACAGTAGAGATGCAGTGAAGTCTATCCAGCAAAAGCTACCCATTAGAATTAGACAAAGCTCAAAATTAAGGTTAAGGGAGCAATGTTTCAAAATTGATGGAGAGCAGCACATTAGCAGACAAACTCCTGGCTGCAATTAGATTTTTAGCTAAGTTATACCGAATTCTAACTAACTAACTGCTGGCAGATGAAGCGCAAGACATTATCCAGACTGACTACAAGCGACATCGCAGCAGAAGGAGCAGTTGAGTTGGTTGTTGACAGGCAGGGGGCTGAAACTTGAGGATGTCAGCGTCAATTTTGACCGATCAAAACAGGACGGAGGCGGACCAAGTGCACAAAATTTTGTTCAGTGTTGCCAGATGTACAATACTTATTGTATTTGTATGATAATTTTGCCCTCTGTACGATGTACAGTCATAAATTTTTAAAAAATTGCCAAATGCACGATAATTTTGCCATTTCTCTGAGTGAGTTCAGCTCCCTATGGTAAAACACTGACACCGTGTGTAGATATGGTGCTTTTGTATTGAAAGGTAACAATAGAAGGAGTGATCTCGTAATAGATGCAACTGACTGTGCTGTGTGAAGCACACGGTGCACACCATGCTGTTACATTAATATGGTGCACAGGGCATAGTTTTGCCATTGTATAGTTTTCAGGGCCCTTTCTAACTTTTTTCTTATGTTTGATCATTTTTAGTGAAATACGTCAATTTTAAAGCCACAGTACGATGCTGCTGTATTATCCATCTGGCAACAGTGACTTTTCTCAAATAGAGCCAAGGCAAGCGATATTTCCAGCCAGCAACATGTTGCTGCGGCTGTTTGCTGTCGGTTAGGACATCCTCACTGAAAAAAACAACAGCAATCAGCTGTACGCTCGCTCGCTCACTCACTCGCTTCACGTCTAGTTAGGAATTGGTGTTAGCCACACAGCCAGTGGCGCTATTAGCTAATCGGTAAAACTGGAACAGGAGTTTGGAGCTCTGGGTGAGTGGTGGTGTTTATACCGCAGCCAGCAGCCTCTCAGAAAAGACCAACAAGGCCACTTTGACAACAGGGATTAAAGTACCAAAGTGACAACAGCTTCAACCGAGACTATGATTATGAGATTGATAAGGACAGTAAGCGAGACAGGAGAGGCGTGAGCGGGAGAGGAAAGAGAGGATTGTCGGGCATCACCGGCGGGAATTTTCACATCTTACTCATTTTCAAATTCATCTTATTTAGGTTTAATTTAAGTTTATCCTCACTGCTTCATGGATAAATGTAACATTAAATTGTATATCATATTATAACATCATTACAATGCAGTGAATACAAAATGTATCTGTGTTAAATAAGACCGAGAAACACCTCACTGCAACTTAAAGGAACATATGACACTGTTTCCACGAAGACCTCGGGATCAAAGCCGCTGTGTTTCGATGTGCACTGATAACGCACCAAGGTTTTTGCTCTTGAATGACAGTAACCAGGAAGTACCCCAAAGAAACAAACCAGTTTCAAGGCTTAAGCATCTGACCCAAGTTACAGTCATAATTGAATCAAGCCTACCGTTCCTACAGACAGGGTTTCCCTGAGATGCGTCCTTGCTGCCTGTGATCACAGAGAAAAACAAAGGGATGATGTCAGTGAGGAAACAGAGGAGAAAGAAGAAGACATGCTCCCAATTACATGACAGTATGATGGATTAAAGAACGAGGACGGCATGCTTTAGTGCTAGGGCCTCATGGGAAAGGCTACTATTGATGAATGAAGAGATTAACTGTGTGTAATGAGCAGACAAAACTGCTTCCAGACTACAAAGGTGAGGCCATACTTTGGATGGTGTTTCAAGGATTTGTTTGGTTTCATTCTTTATTTTTGTTGTTGTCAACCAAACCCACATGAAGATCAACTTGAACAATGAATAATCCTTCTAACAAGTATTTTCTGTGTATTTAGGCCTACAGCCTGCTGTAGCTTACTCCTCTGTACCATAGAGCACCATTGTTGTCTGGAAAATATTAAAAACATATCAGTGAGCCACATAGGTTGATATGTTACTTCCTTACCTTGAACATGTGGACTGAAGTTTATTTTGTATTATTCCTTAGCTAAAAATAGTCCCTATTTCCTTCATCGTAACGTTTCATAAGAAGCTCTAAGATGTTATGAAGCCGTCTCCGAAAATGAGATATTTATGATCCTTTTTTATAAAATGTGCTTGAGGCTGAGCATCACAAACAAGAAAATTAAGTCAAAAAACAATGAGAGGTGAGCTAACACATTGATTATTTTAGTCTGTCTGTGGTGTTGACAACAACTAAATTAAAGAACTGCAGCCTTATCCTTTAAAGTACAGCAACACAATTTAACATTTTGCTAACTGACTGGTCGTGCACATCATCTATACAGCGAAAATGGTCTCAGCCTCTTAGATGAGCTGTTTTTCTCTATTTTATATCATTTTAATTAAATGTTTTGAGATTTTTGACTGTAAGGTAAACAATACAAGCAATGACAGATATGTTATATTGTTTTCCATAATGTTGGGATGAAAATTATCTATGAATAATGTGGAGAAAAACGTTAGTTGCTTTGGTGTAGCTGTGCGTCCATGTTTTAAAAGAAAATTTTATATCTCATCTAAGCAGCAAAACATCTGCAAAAGATCTGCGCTTTTTTCTTGGTAGTAATGTTACTGGTAGTATATTTTCTCTTCAATACATGACTTCAATAAACTCATATAAGTGTATAATAACTGTTAAACAAAAAGTGCAGTGATGCTGGAATCAGGTGACATTCATTTATTTTGCTTCAAACAGATAAATTTACAACATAAACAATTTAAAACCTGCCTCCTAGGCCTGCATCATGTACCTGTGATACAGAACAGCGGCAGGCGACAGACATTATAGAGCTTTGCTGCAAAGCACACAGACAAGTCAGTACGTCAAGTCAGTTCGTCATCACGCTGCTCGTCTTCATTCCTGAGCTGGAACGAGGGAGGAAGACAAAGGCACGTGTAAAGAAAGCTTATTCACAGTGCTTAAAAACGCTGTAGTGGTTTGGGATATTTCCACACTGGGACTGAATCCCGCAAGAGTTTCTTCTTGTCTCACCTTCATTTCAAATTTGTTTCTGTCTTGATAAAAAGTAAACAGTTAGGACTTCTTGACATCCATTACAAAACAACAACAAAGAAAGCTTATTCACAGCTCTCACCTCCACAGATCACGAGGTTTGTGCTCTGTTAAACAATGCATGAACATTACCCTGATATTCTGAATGATATGAATTTATTGCTTCAGTTGTGCTACATGAAGTTTCTCTCTACCATTGAAAAGTGTCTTTGACCACTTGATTGTCTAAATATTGTGATCCTGCCATAACTGCAGATCCGCCTCAGACCAGTAACGCAGCTGATTGTCTGTCACACAGCAAGATTGCTATTGTTTGTTACGAACTTGCATCTTTTAGAATGTGCAGAGAACAAACGAAAACAACACATCTTCCATTTACATACCTCATCTAGTCCCTATTTTCTTGACTCAGGGGAGAAGAGTTGGGTGAGGGTTACATATAGTAGTGATCTTAATTGCAGGGCAGTAATTGGCAAGTCACTTCAGCTGATTTTCACTGACAACAACAAATAAGTGACATCTGGTCTTCAGACAGCAGAATATATTGTTACATCTGTGAGTGACAAACAGCTTGTTTTAAATATGATGTCAGACTCTTTCGGCAGTTCCCACACCTTGTAAATAATCAAAATCTTTAATAAAAAAATTCCAAACTCTCCACACATGCACGTGGAATCCTGATCACATGGCCCACGAGATGTTGGCCGTGTGCTCCTTGGCCTTCATGCGCAGCACAGCGATGCTGGACGAGCGCCTCTCAAACTCGGGCTTGGTCTCGAAGGCATGGTGACCGTTGGCGGCCGGTGTGAGGAGGGAGTCTGCGCTGAAGAAATTGTTGAGGGAGACGTGGCTGAACTGGTTCTGCTGATTAGGGAAGCCAACGTAGCCGTGGTCAGCCGCGCCGGCTGCCGAACGAGGGGAGTGCGAGTAGGAGGTGACGCAGGGAGGGGAGCCTCGAGGCAACATGCAGGAGGAGACCACAGAGCCACTGGGAGCGGGGCTTGGCCACAGGTTGTTGGGAATCTGTTGGGTGAAAGGAGGTTTTAGATACAGAGGAGAATTACTATTTTATTAAGGTTCTCCAAGTAGGGGCGTAGGACTAGGACAAGGGTGTGGTGTGGGGTGGGGGGGCTCACACTGATAAACAGGGTCCAGAATTCTGTCCTACGCCTCTGACCTTAAAAATGAGTTTTAAAGAAGAGACTACTACCATGACACTTTGTTACTTAGATTGGGTAAGTTATTTTATGTAAAATACGTTTCCTGATATTTAGGGTTTTAATATGCAAGTGAAGCTGTTTCATGAAATACTCACCAATTTGTGTAAAACCGGAACTAAAATAAAAACTTACATGAGTGTTTCTGATGTTTTCTCATCACTAGTCGTATCAGCTTAAGACCTCAAAATTGTCCGATGCAAGAACAAACCTTATTTTCATCTTAAGTGTTTCTCCTTTTCAGCTATTGAGATCTTCTTGCTAAGAAGCATGTATATATGGATGCATAATCAAACTTAACACACAGTATGAACATTCACGTAACAAAACCTGCATCATTCCACATGCAGAGGAAGATCATTCCATGCAAATGAAAACTGAGAACAACTTAGAAATCGAATCTTTTGAGCCTAGATTACTTTGTCACAGTATAGGTGTAGTTTATAGGAAAGTTAAAGTCCCCCATAAAAATCAAAATTTAAAATGAGGGTAATGCATCTTCATTTAATCTGTAGCTACATACCTAAAATAATGCTCTGGTGTAGGTGGAGTTTGGTTAATGATAAGGTTCAACAAGAAAATGCAGCTGTTTGATTTAAATTACGTAAAATATTTGAATAAATTGGCAAAATGTTAAAATTTCTTAAAAATTAATTTAAAAAATATAAAGGCCTGTTTCACTCATATTACAAACACAGAATATTTTGTCACTTGACCCTTTCTGGGCGAGTTAGTTTTGGTTTTATTTGCCCAGGTTTTGAGGTTTTGTGTCCATGACACATTTCATCCACTTCCTTTGTGTTGGAGTGGAGACAGAAATATAAGACATATGTCTCAAAATCTGGACAATAAAACCAAAACATGGCCAGATAACACTAGAGGTATGTGAAGAAATGAAAAGTTCCTTTGCAAAAACAGATAAAAGCCATTCCAAAAATGAATTAAATACAAACTTCTTCACTGAAACTGCTTGGAGTGCACACATGAAAAAAATATAATTCAGTACAATAAAAGATTTTCCAGGCAAAATAAACACATGTATATATAAAAAAAGCAATAAATTAAATAATGTAGCCTATAATAAAAATTCATAAAGTTTAAAAAATACAAACATATCTGTTTTTGAACATGAACGCTTCAAATATTTTTTGAGGGGGTGAAGGCGACGTTTAAAGGTCCGAATGCACACAGATCCAAACAGTTCCAAAAAGGGCAAACAGAAGATATTTACTCTTATTTGATTAGCATACAGTAAACACCATGTCAATAAATTTTAAGGTAGTAGCTTGTGAACTGGGAAATGTGGACTGTCAAATTACTTTATGTACTCTAAGGCAGTTGATTCTGTTTCATTTGCCAAAATTTCAATCAAACTGAGGAGACCAGCAGCATTGGTAAGAAGCATGTGATTGAAAATGAAGCCACTGAAATGTGCTACAACAGTCTTCTTCCCCTAAACATACATCCCTGGTAATATTTAAAGAATTTTTTTTTTTAAAAAAAGCACCAAAATACTTCAATACATTTCCCATCATCAGACAAACATATACCTGCAACGTCTTCAGAAAATTCTGAGAAATATGTACTGATGAAACAAAGTGAATTGCTGAGACCAGGACAACACGTTCTTCCCAAGCATAGCTTACGGAAATTTTTCAGCAAATACCACAAACTCATAGAGTTTTGGTGAACAGTAACGGTTCACTCTGACGGTTCAAACTTCCTTTGTATCATAAAAATATGGTTTTAGCTTGAGAATCTGGAGTCTTCCCGTCAACATGTGCCATCGATAAGCAGGACCTCCATCTCTGTGCAAAAAGCAGAAGTGTATTGGCCAAAACCTCATAGCCAACAAAACAAAACCAAACTCTTTAAAAGCCACAAGAATGCAATCCATGTCCACTGTGTTTAGGGAGACAAACCCCCACCCACTGCCAGCACAGTTACATAGGAGAGTCCATTTGATGACAGTAATCCAGAATAGCTGTAAAAAAGGGCATGGCTGCTATCCAGGAGTATCTATCAGAAACATGTGTGAAGAAAATACGAGACAGTCCAACAGTTTCCTGACCTGGTCGTGGTCCAGGCCACAGCAGAGCTGTGATTGTGACTTTTACTGCTTTTTTTGACATTCTATCTCTTTGAATTCAACTTGAGCTGCTTTCTGTAAGTTTAAAATGTCAACACACCCTTCTGAGGAGCTGCCGCCTGCTTCTCTCCACCCAAAAAAAAAACCTGAAAGGCTTCACAACACTCTGAGGCCTAATGTCACTTTCTGATAGAGAACACTGACATGGCGCTTCTCCTCTCACCTCATCTCGTAACTGACCTTTGTCCAAGCCCAAGATGAATGTTCAGCCAGCATGAAATCGGATATAAGCCCATTAATTCAGCTGTGACACCTCGCAGAGGCTCTAATCAGTGTTCAGCCTCTTATCTGAAGATGAGGTTCATAATAAGTGATTAATGGAGCAACAATGACACGTAGTGATTTATGCAGATAGAAGTATGAGTTTGCTGCGACTTAAATAAATTTGGTAGGTTTATTTCAGGAGAGGGTGAGAAAAACGAGAAGAGGGGAAGAAGGAAGTTCACACAGGCCGCTGTGAGCATTTTACGCACCTACAGCGTCCTGTGCGCTCTTGAAAAATAGGCTACTTCAAATTCTCATCAGGGGTTCATTTGCACCGACAATAAAAACGTTTGAAAAACGACGAGGACAACAACTTGCCTGTGAATAGCTGTCGGTCCTCGGTAACACTGATAAATCGTAGGTGGCTGCAAAGTGAGTTTTGGCTTGTTGGATCTGCCCGTAGCGTTCTCTTTTCCTCCACTTTGCTCTTCTGTTCTGAAACCACACCTGAATGAAAAAACGAGAAAAGTAAAAGATATAAGACAAAACAAAATTTTGAATGGGCAAATCAAACACAAAAATAGGCTCATGGGGCATTTGCGTAGAAAAGACGCCCAACCAAGAACCATCCAAAATAATCTGTCGAAGAGCGCAAAACAGCTGCAAAAGACTGGTAAAATTAAAATCAAAATTAAAATCAAACCCTTTCGTACTAGTTAAGTTTAACAAACAGTATTTGTTCAAAGTATCTGTTTTAATTATCCGTTATATTTTTGTGGTGTATTTTTTTATTAGCGGCATTAAAGATTTTCGGATTTTTACGCACAGCGAGGCTTCAGTCATTATTTTATGGTGTCTTTTAAAAAAAAAAAAAAAAAGAGAGAGAGAGAGAGAGAGAGAGAGAGAGAGAGAGAGCGCTGTGATAAACCGTACCTGCACTCTGGCCTCTGTTAATTCTGTCCTCATGGCCAGCTGTTCCCTCACATAAACATCTGGATAGTGGGTTTTCTGAAAGACTTTCTCCAGCTCCTCCAGCTGCGCGCTGGTGAAAGTCGTCCGGTGTCTTCTCTTCTTGCTGCTCGACACGTTGCTGTCGCACTTGTCTCCCATGTCGTCCAAATCCGTTTTCTCCTGCCCAGTTGTGACTGGAGACGCACGCAGAGTGCAACAATTGTCCATCGACCTGCCGAGGTCCGAGTGCAAAGTGTCGTCGTCTGTTTTTGGCACACTGTAATTTGCTAGAATAAACCACAGACATAGCCTACATAAATTAATAACGACCTTTTTACTTTTTTATACAATTAGATTGTAACTGCACACTTAAACTATAAAAATAGCATAAACCTGGAGGATACAAAATTTTACTGATCCCGTTATTTTAA
>JAQLOL010000023.1:27932284-27952590 GCA_029783665.1 Naso thynnoides
AATGACTGAGTATAAAATAGGTTAAAAACAGTTGGCTCATCTTCAAATGCAATACTTTTTCTAAATTTTCTTTCTTTTTTTTTTTTTTTAAAATCTGGGGGTCCCTGTTCTGTTTCTCTACAATCAGGGGGTCCCTGGGCTGAAAATGGCTGAAGACCCCTGGCTTAAAATACCCCAAAACAGACATAGTAAGGTTGTCAAAGTCTAATTATTTAATATCAAGGGTAAGTTTGCTTGTGTAATGTGTCTCAGGCTGTGAAGGAGCTGTCTGTGTGTATGATGCAAGAACACTGCAAAGGATATTATAGTCATTGATCATCTTTGTCCCGAGTGTCATCATTAGGTGACCTAATCAGTGTTATAATTAGTTAGCCTCAAATTCATGTTAATAGATTAATGGAGCTACATGTATTTCACATCGTGACACTAACAGGAGCTGTTTTGTTTGTCTGTGTGACTGCTTTAGTCTAGTCCTGTTATTTTGTAATGTTATGTATTATATGTGTATGTGAGATTTTTATAATGCTCTGTCACAAACGTAAAGTTGTTGTGGTCTCCAAGAAGATTAGCTGCTGCATTCCAGAAGCTAATGGGGATCCTAATAAACTAAACAACAGATTTGATTTTAACCGAAACAGAAACCAGCTATAAGCCTTTATCGCTGGTTAGTTTTCTCTTTGAATTTGAGACATTAAAATAAGTCAAAACAACTATAACAATCATTTATCAAGAGATTCACAAACACATAGAGTGCCTAAAGGGTCATAAACGCTTTGATGTTAAGCAATTTTTCATCATTAAAAAAAAAAAAAACAGTTTGATGTTAAGCAATTTTTCATCATTTAAAAAAAAATGCACAAAGCTGAAGGTATTTTTGCTCCAGATACCATAAGTTCACATGCAATGACAATTAAATACTTACAAACATGCGACCGATCGATTCAAGTTTTCTGCCCATAACTTCAGCTCTCACTGCAAAACAAAAATAAAATGTAGTAAAATCACCTGATTAGACTTTTAACTGATTGGCTTATCATAATAATGTCCATATATATTAATAAAAAAAATGTTTTCTTGTGATAAATTTCATAGCATAAAATCTAATTATTTTTATTTCACAAGAAATATGAATTGATGCGTTTCCCAGATGTAACACTGTTTTGAAGTGAGGATGTCAACCATGTTATAATCACTATCCTGTTGCCGCTGTTTACATTCCACCACAAGCGAATTCAAAAAATGCACAACAGATTTATTTCCAGAGTGTTTATATTCGTGCAGAACTAGGAAGACACTTCTCTATTGTACTTTTTATTGTGTTTTCTGTCCTGTTTTGAGTTCATTTTAATTAAAAAGTGACTCTGACACCGTTCCATCAATATATACATACAAAAAAACAACAGTTGTCATTCAGGGAATAAATTAGCTTTGATTTCAACCAGGGTTCAGTGCAGAATAGTTTCTACTCTTCTGTGAGTTTTTTCCCAATTTCTTTATGTCAGTTCACATTTGCAGGAGAGTTTGCACATTCCTCAGAGTTTATAACCATTTCCCATTTTATTTACACTGGAGCAAGAAGCTGGCATAAGGCAGAAATATGTAAATAAGAAAAGTGCCTCTCTTATGTCATTTTGCTGTATCAGTAAGTGTTGGAGGGACCTGAAGTTCAGTTTAATTTACATTCTAAAGTATTTCCACTGCTGAGACCTATTAAACCATATACCTCTCAAATTATATTTTAGTATAAATTTCTGTTTTAAGGATTTTCCTAAAATCCAAATAGCTTTTAGTCTTTTTATGATTTATTTATTCACTTAAAAATATAGCTACAACAGCACAGCACAGGACCTTCAATTCATCTTCACTGCTTCTATTTTACAACCACATTTCAGTGAGTAACATACAGCAGATTGCAGATTTTATTTCCTTCATTAACGGTCACTGTCACAGTAACCCTCAGTGCAGCGCTGTCAGAGATTCTTTACTTTTTTCAAACTTCAGATTGAGTTTTCCAGGCCAAACTTTTGTATTTTAGATAATGTTTTATCTTTCTTGGTGGCAACTGTCTTCATTAATTTACATATGATATAAAATAAATTGGCAAAAAAAATGCAGACATGACATTCACTGATCAATCACAGAACTTGTGCAAGTCTCACAAGTCTGTTAGCTCATTTTTAAAAGATACAAAAGTCAAAGAATGGATGCAAATGGCTGTTTGGCTGCCTGGCTCACAAAAATGTCCAAAAATCTAAAATTATATTTCATGCATTTAAAACTAGTCAGTAAAAATGTAACTGCACTTAAAACTTGCAGCACATTGTTATGGTCCTTCCATGCATTTGAAGGGAAAAGCTCTTGGGGGGACTCAGATACGAAACGTCTCTCTGCCAAACTCCAACTGACAGCGTTTGCTGATTTGAAGTCAGACTGGTAGGACAGTTTGAGCTGAGAGGGACTTTCTGCATCTTATCTAAATGTGCGGTGGAGCACTCATTTCAACAGGCAATAGATTCTGGATGTCTCAGGTTACATCTAATTAACCCATAACCATACAGTGAACACGTCTAATGAAGACTGGTGGACGATGATTTAACAATATAATTACAGAAGCAGAAGTTGATGAGAACACTGAAAGCCTGCTCCACAAATCTGAACTCGTGTCAAACAAAACACTGGTGACAAGATATGCACATACAGCCTTTTTAATGTCACCTGTCTGTTCATGCTGTGCAATAAAAATCTGAATTCACTTTAGTGTCTCAGCTGCGTAATGGCAGTTTGATGGCAGAGAAACTCCCCTCTGTTCCCCCCCAGAGAGCCTGAAGTATCAGTCTCCCCCTGAAGGAGAACAGGGCTCTCAAGTTTCACAACAGCCTCCAAGTGGGCAGGACCACCACATCTCTGGCATGCGCCACTCTCCAAGACAAAAATCCCCATCAGCTCGTGTACAGTCAAAACAAAGCCTCCAGACATGTGTAAGTAAAAGATAGAAGGAAAGTAAATAGACAGCCATGCATTTCCTGCCAGGGAACCACTCTACAGCCCGGACTATTTGTTTTGACATTCGTTAGGTTATCATTTCCAGGCGCAGAACCTCCGAGCCTTCAAGAGGTTCACCACCTCTGTTAGAATGGTGTTAGCGCTCCAAACTCAAATACACAGACAAGGCCTTTATAATCCACAAAATTAAGAAAACATTGTTCTAATTCTGACACCATTGTTTGGCGAGAATGAGCAAAATACAGCCACAGAATAAGTTAATTACACTTTAACTTCATATTGCACTTTATTAAACTTTACTCTCGAGAGTGCACAGGTGGAAGAAGCAAGTCTCTTCTCATGGCTACAAACTAAGAGAATAACTCAGCAGAGAAACAACAGTTGAGCATCCTACGAAATGCGCATGCACAGGTATTAAACGGTCCTGGTTCTTATTTCCTGCAATGATTTGCATGCAAAGTGCACCATTTGCTGAAGGTTTGTGATTTTGTTCCATGTGGTTTGGTGCCGGTTGGCTGCAATCACATTCAGGCAGTGACACTTGAGCAGAATCCACATAATGGAAGTGCCTGGAGATATTTGGGCTGGTCCGGGTCCTTTTGGTCTTACTTCATTTTCAGGAGAGGCAGCTCGAGTTTTCAGCTCAGTTTAGAAAGAACAGCTGCAGGCGGATTCAGCACTGGCGATAAAATAGCATTATAAACAAAAATAAAGAAAGTCTTCGCTGGGGAAGGAAAAAAATGCCTTATGAGACTGATTTCTATTGGTTTCAATCGCGGGTCATGACCTTAGGGTTCTTTTGCACAAAAATAAAACCGCATAGGTTGTTGCATGTATGATGCTGCATCAAAAGGAAGCTTGAAGATATGCTGACTTTAAGTAGGTTCTTAGCAGTCTGTGGATGGATATGTATCAGAAGAGCGAAAAAATGGGTGTTGGGAAAGGTCAGCAAATAAGGTGACATGGTTGTGGAAGAGCTTGTGTTTTACTTGAACACTTTGTCCCTCTTCTTGCCCCCTCCCCAGCCTCCGCTCAGCTGGACAGGATTGTCTCGGAAGGAGATGCGTTCTTTTTTAGACGGCGCAGACGTGACCCGCTTAGGAGGTGGAACCTCTTCTCCTGTAGACAAAGACATAAAATGGATCAAAATGTCACGGTAAACCAAGCGATGTGAAATCAATCCATCATCTAATACATATCATACATTGCATTCAAATAACATTTGATGCTGTCGTTGTGTTCTTGCATCTTTGGTCAGGTGTCAATCGTGGTTTTATTTGATACTAGCTGAGCAGGTCTGGTCCTTTTGTCCACCCAGCAGCCTTTGATACTATGGGTTATTGATAATCAATATCACAAAACAGGTTTTTAAAGGGAGAATTACCTATACCTTCCAAAAAAAGATAGCTGCAGTTGTTGTAAAACACTTGAGGATTTTCTATGGAACTACAAACAGAATGTGGCTTCGTGTCGTCTTTTATGAACTTTCTATCATCAACATACAATAAAGGGAATTTTTCTGATCATGCAAGTTTGACTTTGACGTAATACAATGTATGCAATCTGTGGTGGACGCCCTATCTCCCACGGGGGCCATGAGGATTAAGTCGAGGAAGTCAAGTCGAAATATGCAATCTACCATGAACACCTCTGTGGAAATTGAAACATATCCGTGTAAATTGGAAATTTACTTTCACAGTTGCTCTCTCTATTTGCTAACCAGCCGATAAATACCACCAGCAATCAAAGCATTAGCTGTTAAAACCTGATGTTTTTCTGTTGGTTTCACTTAAACGGCAGAGCAACAGATTGTCACTTGAACGTAAAAACAGTAATTTTGTCAACTTCTCACCTTGAATCAATGGAGAATTTAAAACAGCCACAAAAAGAATGTAAAAGCCTTCATGAATGACTCTAAATTGTTTTATAAAATGATATAAGTAAACTTTTATACTGAAACCTTTTACTAGAAAGTTTTTTCTTTAGTTTTAGAACACTAAAAACAATCCTTTTTAAATCTCACTGAAAAGACCTAAATCTGAGCAGGTACATTCTGTGTGCTTCATCCCCGGGGAGCGCTGTTCGCTGTATCGGAGGCCCTACCATTCCACCTGGGGATCAGTACAAAGCTTTTCAAACACACAGAACAAAGGCAGCACTTCTACCGGGCATGATGCATTCCACGTGTAGAGCCCAGGCCTGCAGTCTTCATGGCCGCCCCACACAGGGAGCCAAACAGCAGGGAGAGCTCTGGAGGAGGTCTGGTGCCTGGGACGCATCGCGGGTACTGACCCAGCTCCAAATGTCTGCACAGCTGGCACACTATATAGAATAACCATCCACTCACGAGTCATACCAAATCTGAGTTTTCGATTTAAGTCATGTCAGTGCTGTAACACTGTGATTTTCCTCTTCTCATGGTTTTCATGTAATGTAGTTTAAAGTCAAAGCACCACCAGTTTTTTGTGTTTATTTTTAGAAATTTTAGGCAAGTCTCAGTGGCTGAATTTAGTTTATAGTTACTTTCGTCCAATCATCTGTTCTCAATCAAAAACAGCACGTGAAACTTGGTGCACATGTTGCTAATTTTAATGTCCGTTGTGCAGTTGGGCTATTAAATGTACAGAGATAAACAAATGGCCACACATTTGATCCAACCACTGTGACCAAGCAAATTGTTTTCGATCATTTTACTCCTATTAGAGTCGAGCGGCAGACAAAATTGAGGGAGCTGATATGCAACGTTAGTGGTTTCCTCTGCACACGTAATGAAAATATTTTGTGGGCCTGGAAACGCATTTTATGGCAGCGTCCCAGCAAGTGGTGAGTATCGCATTGCATTAGATTATAGAGTCAGTTATAGAGTATTTATGTAGTCGTTACTGAGATGGCAAACTAAGTGAACCCTCTCACTTTAAACCTTCACTTTGATGTATGTATGCCACTTCAGAGAAACAGAATACACATTATTTTAATAAATAAAGTTTGTTTTTTGTTGTTTTTTTTTAGTCATGACCTGTGTGCCAACTATAAAAAGATTTAAAGAGATTTTTTAGAAGCTGCCTTCTTATTTTCCTGATCCCCCGATTTCAGCCTACTAACCCATTTCCTCTGATGATGTAGCACAGAGACATTTGAGGCTCTTTCCAAGTTTATGAATTATCTAATTGGCTTTTTGAGAAATGCTCTTGCCTTACACATACATTCATATTTCAATTTGTGTTAGACAATTTTGATAAGTGGTGTTTTGATCAGTGCAGACAAAGAGGCTTTCTTTTCCCCAGCCGTCCTCCTGAAAACAACAACAGTCTCCTTGCTTGGCATGACGACGCTTGCTCCTGCTGCTGC
This sequence comes from Naso thynnoides, assembly GCA_029783665.1. Classification (NCBI taxonomy): domain Eukaryota; kingdom Metazoa; phylum Chordata; class Actinopteri; order Acanthuriformes; family Acanthuridae; genus Naso; species Naso thynnoides. The sequence goes on from JAQLOL010000023.1 coordinate 27,938,636, forward strand.
TGCTGCACCTCGTGGATATCATTTTGAAATCATCATCAGAATCCAATTTGGCTTCGTTAACGGGGACAGGGCTCTCCTTCACTTGGATTCCTGGGCTTGTTTAATGTGGTCATCTGCTCTCAGCCGGTCAGTAGTATCTTTGTCATTCAAACTCCTGAGCCCTACTTCCCCCGACAGAAGGGCCAGTCATTCTTCACTGAAAGGGCTGACTTTTTTCTCTTTCTGCCCGCTTCCTGTCAGAGGAGAAATTCACGGCACTCTGTCCCCGGCCCGACCTCGCAGCTCCCCTCCCCTCCCCAAGCAGCAGACCGGTGGACTTGGTCTGAGCTGAATAAGCAGCTGCCTTTATCCCTGGCTCTGCGCACTCAGGTCTGTGTGACCCGAGACCCACGGGTGCAAGTGTTCCAAAAACACAGAAGCATCTGTACACACATGTGCTGAATGTACAGGTATGTACACACAGATGTTCATACAAAGATGTGCGTAACATCAAAATCTATGACTCCTTGGGTTTAGGCTCAAAAAAAGCTGTATAGAGTTAATAAAATATTTATAATGACTGTTAATTTCATAAATTAGACAAAATTTTTAAAGGGGTTTGGTTTTTGTAATTGCAACGACAAAACACGTGAGGTCAGCCTGATAATAAGTGTCATAAGTGACACATTTGCACTACATACAGTATATACTTCAATATTCATGTACAATACTAAAATACATACTTTTATATATATAGTCTGTATCTATCTGTTCAACCATATATACAGAATATTTGTATTTGTGCATGTACAATGTATACAATATCCAGTGGATGAGTAATGCCTGTAGAGCTGCAAAAATCAATTGATGGATCGATAGAAAATTGATCGCCCACTATTTTGACAATCGATTAATTGTTACAGTAATTTTTCCAATAAAGTATAAAGAATTGCTGGTTTGGCCTCTTAAATGTGTAGGTCTGCTGGCTGCTTTTCTGCCTCATTTAAGATTAGAAATAAGGAGTCTTTATGTCTTTGTGTTTTGGGCTGTTGTTTGGACCAAATAATCAATCTGAAGACATCACATTGGGCTCTGGGAAATTGAGATAAGCATTTTTTTCACACTTTTTCAACAATTCATCATGACTAATCGATAATGAAAATAATCATTAGTTTCAGCCCTACATGCCTGCATGACAAATAACCTGCATTTGCAATAGCATTTACGATAAACATCTCTATCATCACATATCTCAACTATCAGTAGGGATGGTGACAGTTAATCAGCGATTGATTAAACAGTCGTTAAGAATTTGATCAAGCATGAAATTAACTGACTGCTCAATAAAGTATGATATTTAACAGTATCTGATTAATTTGTCTAGTTTTGTCTGTTTCGCTCTGCTGTCAGAAAATGCTCTTGGTATTGTTTGGTAAGCAAAACTTTCATGTTTTTTTTCCAGTTAAGATTAATTGATTGTAAATGTGACCAATAATCACTTAAGGAAAGTAATTTCAATCTGCAATTCCAATTGACCATTTTTGTGACAGAAGGTTAAATACAGAGTCAGCATCCCAAATCATTCCCTTTTTTTGTTGAGTCTTGTCTTTTAGAATGTTTGATTTATTTTTTTTTTTTTGAATGACTTAAAAGTTCTGTTCAAAACTTCCAGTAACAGAGTGATTTTGCTTCGACTCACTTGCGTGACCCAAAGAGTCTCTGCGAGGGTAATTGTTCTCTGTGCAAGGCCGGCCAGCTAAACGGTTGTTGGCCCACAATCCACTGCCTTGATGTTGACGTTGTGTGTATCCTGGGTCCGCCTGCACGCACACACATAAACACACACATATAATGAGGCCCAACATGACACATCTCACGCAAGCAGAACAGCATTTCGAAAAACATTCAACAACCAGAGGCTCTGCAGTCTGAACATATCTAAGAAACAGGAGGAAGAGGGCGGCTCCTCTTGCCAGTGATCATAACTCAAACTGCTCTGTAACATTACAGAGAGATCTGCAGTTTCCGACTTCAAAGACCTCACAAGCATCAGTATCGTTCTCGAGTCCAGGCAAACTGCTCTGAGGTGACACTCGGATTTCTGCAAGTAAAATAAAGAAATTGCAGCCAGTTGATCCAATTGAAAGTGTCACAGCAGAGCTGAACCTCAGACTCAGCTCCCCCCTGCCTCCTTAAACTCTAAGCTGATGAGACAGGCTCCAGGGGAGGGAACGCACAGTGCAGGACACGACTCTGACTGCTAAATGTAAATACTGCATACCCTCACATTCATGCAGCTGCCCCCCAGAAAAGATTCAAATTGAGATTCACTGTCATTCTATGAAGTGAATGAACTGCTGAGGGGACGTTACTCACCACGAGCTGCACTCTGCCTCCATTCAAAATGTCTGAGCTGATCTCTGGTAAGAAATGCCCACTGAGGATAAAGAAAAAAGTCCAAACATTTGGGCTGTTAGTGTTCTATATGTTTTGAATCAATTCAGCATATTTATCTTTCATTTCTATGCAATTATTTCCAATACATCATCAAATAAACAGAGATGCTATGTATGATCATCTGTTTGTTAGTTAGAGTTTCACACAGGCCTGCATGTTCACTGTCTCTGTTACAGACACTGCCGGTTTGTGTTTCATCATACAGTTGTTTTACTAAAAGTCAGCATTTTGAAGATAACTTGCCACTCTGTCTTTAAAGAATTCATAGTGCAAAATTATTTTATTTAGTTGGAAGAAATAAGCAAGACAAACATAACAGAAATAAAAATGATAAAAATGCAGCCATCAGAAATAAAAGAAATCTACTCAAAAATAAGTTTTACTTTTCGTTTCTTCAGTTGGATGTTTAAACTTCACTGTGCAGAATGATACAGGTGCACAAGGGAGAAAGTTTCTCTGTGTTCACTTTAAGTCTGAGTTTATGACATGTTTGATTTTGTGATATCAAAACAACTTTGGGAGCCAATCGTGATCCATTACGCAATTTACACCAAGAGATATGTGTAAACTTGAAGCCTTGATACCAGGGCTCGGGTTTTAATCCTTTTCAATAACGGATTATTGTGTCTAGCAATTAAACTTTTAAAATGAAAAATATATGCACATTTAAATATTGTGGACTATTCAAAAAGGGAGAACAAACATCTTTAAAAAGTGATGCCAACAATGATTCCACCAAGAATCGGGTTACCCAAATTATAAAAACATATTAGCTCTAGTAGCATCTAGCCATGCAAGGCTTTCTAGCCCTCTTTGCCAACTTTGAAGATCTCTGTCTCTGAGATTTCTGTAACCTCCAAAATACGACAAAAGTACAATCATGGTGCTCACTTCATTGAATTGTCTTTCCAAAAACAATGTGTCTATAACGCTGGATGATCCACAAACTTCACTGGAAAATCTCAAAGACAAATACACACAGGCAAAACTATGTGCTGCCATGGCAAGATATTATAAAGGATAAGTTATAACATACATGTTTCTGTAATTTGGTGAAATGACCCTTTAAAGCAACTTAAGCTGTACAACACATCACCGTCTGAGCCACATGAAGCACCTCACCTCTCTGAGTCCCTATCAGAGTGAGCAGCCTGGGAGCGCAGCCACTGCCGAGCTCGTTCCTGCTTCACTCGTTCCGTCTTCTCCGCCTGCTGAAGGCGCAGCTCAACCTTGCGAACTGCTCACGACAGAAAACATCAAATAGACGTCACAGGCGATTTTTTTTTTTTTACTCTAACCCCATTTGTCAGTTAAGTAACATTCTTGACAACAATGGTAGCAAAGAGTGAAAGTGCTACCTCACCAACGAATGTTGGGTGGAGGGTGGCAAGTTTCTAAATGACATGAGGTGTAATCAACACTGCAGTGAAGGAGTTGTGTTAACAGATGCTCACCAGAGTACAAGCTTAACAAATAAACAGCTCACGGGTCTGATCTGTAGCAGTGTTTGACATGTTTCACTGTAATTACAGCCAAGCAGGCCAGCAGCCCTGGGGGAGACCAGTGGTCAAAGCTCTTTGTGTTTATCTTTGGTGAAGGTGGTGTATTTGTTTAGAGGAGTCAGGGGCATTACTATAATACATTTGAAGTTGCTGAAAGATGCAAAAGGAGAAGGTCTGCTTTTTTCCAACAATTGTTGGGGCTTGTGGTTGTTTGTAAAATTGAATCCAAGCAGTATTCCAACAGTTTGTTACAGACAGAAATTTGAAAGGCTACTGATTTACGAGTGCTGCTGAAATCCCCTAATAAGGTCATAATTCAAAGTAAACATTTATGTTGCGCTGACAGTAATGCCGCCGTGGATGGGTGCAAACTGATAATGAATTTTGACAGCCCAATGCTGGAACTAATGATGCATTTATTTAAGCCATTTGCTTGCTTTTGCTGAGCTGTAAAAAGGAGAAAGACACTTTACAGTTTTCATGGGTTAATTGAGAAGCCACACTTAAAACGTCAAGTGATAGATGCTTCCCCCCGGGGCAGCAAAGGCCAGGAAATGGCCACTCACACTTCTCAAAGCTGAAAATACACAGAGAGACGGGGCACAGGCAGTCCATAAAGCCCACTGAGGAGAAAGTTTTTTAAACAAAACCAAGAACTTAGCTAAACCAAACAAGAGTTCTTTACTGTTGCTTCACAGTCATATCACTGAATTCTACATGGATGGATTTCTAAAAAAAAAAGACTCATTGTATATTAAAATCTGGCGAATGCACAGTGTGGCAAACAGATGAGCAAAACGTTAAAAGTTCATGTTAATGTGGCACTCAAGTAGCATAAAGACTCTCCTTTCCCTTTTCCCCTCTGAGCCTCCACTAAATCCCCATCCTGACCCCCCAAACCTCCTTGAATCCCCTGCAGTATTCCTCAGGACATCAGGAGGGAGCCTGAAGGAGTCACGCCTGTTAAGAGGGGCTCTTAAGCGCATTAAGTGATCCCGTCTCTTCTAAAACGGGGGGAGAACGCTTACAAATAACAGAGTGTTAGGGAGGGATGGGTAGAGGCTTTAGCCTGCAACAAACAAGGACACAATGCTGGCACTTTGTTTCTTGATGAGGTCAGAGGCTCCAAACAACAAAAGGTCAAGAGATGTTTACAACTGACAAATTTTAAGATTTACACATTGCTTGAAACAAACTAATGTGGCGTGTCCTCTAGTCATATCAGTACTGGGTTTAGTGCCACTCTTGCTGTCTAATGGCTTTTTTATAAAACAGTATCAAACTTTTTGTGGCATGGCCCCGTCCCACACTTTAAATGAATCATTAACAATGACAGAGAAAGAAAGTAATAAACAAGGTTAAACTTCCAAATTCTAGTTAAATTTTAGTGAAAAGTTAAGCACATTTGCATCAGCAAACTTTTATTTTCTTCACATAAATCTGATTCATTCAACCTAGATTTATTTCTTTGATCCACACCCCCTCAGCAGTATTGTAGCTCATGGCCCACCAGTGGGGCCCCCATACACAGTTTGAGAAACATCGTTATAAATTATCATAAAAACATTCCAATAACTTCTTCATTTGATGCACAAACCATTAACTTTTTACTTTTTCTTTTTCCCCATTCTTTCTTTGCTTCTTCACTGTGCATACAGTTATTTACATTTTTCTTCTTCAAAATAAGTCTAGTTGTCTTCATTTGTTATTGTTTTTCAGTTTGCTATTTGATTATGAAGATTGTACAACAGCTGCCTTTAAGAACAGGAAATTTTAAACTTTCTCTGACAGATCTGGAAGTTGCCCCCCAGGACCTAAAGAAAGCTGGGCAAAGTTTGTCCCATGCCTTGTTTTGTACAGTATCATTGAAACTGTTTTGAGCATCCTGTAATCATGGAATTTGCAAAGTGGAAAAAAATAAGAGCGTGTCTGAAACGTGAGAATCCAAACTCAGCGTCTGTCTCTGTGAAAGCCCTTGTATCTTAAACATTATAAGAAAAGAGCTTAACTTCCTGACAGAAAGAGAAGCTCTGACGTTACTGTGGAGAAATTGAATGCATATGAATCACAGTAAATAGTCTGACATTAAGTTCGTTTGGATGATGGATGATAAACAAGATGATTGAGTTTCAGTTGGGCTTTGTAGATTACTTGAAGTGTGAAATCGAGTTAAGTGCTCGGGAGGCAGGGGTTCCAGTCTGAAATAAAAATATATGTCCTCATGTCCCTCTGACATGAGGACGGATGTTTGGTTGGGTTGGATCTTAGTTTGGATGGAAGAAGGAGGTTGGAAGTGTGTGTGTGCGGGGAGGAGGGCTTGAGTGGATGGCGTTAGTGGAAAGTAAGAGAAGAAACAAGGAGAAATGCAGCACAAAGACACGTGACAATACGATACAAACTATCTAAAAAAAGTGAGCAGTATTTCTGTTTTGTTTTGGGGGTTTTTTGCCTTTAAAAGAAAATGTCTTGTGGCTCTGCTCCACCTCTCCCTCTCTATCTCCCTCTCTGGGTATGTAAGCCGATACCCATTTCAAGTGGGTTACTCATGTCCAGCACATCCACACAAAAAGCCTGGATAAAATAAACACGCCGCGTCAGATATCTTGGAAAGAATCTGTCATGGGTTTGGGGCTAATCACCTCCAGAAGGGGCTTGACTCAAAGCCTGAAACGTTAGCCCCTGTCGGGGAGCGCGGGCTGGGCTGGGCTGGGCAGGCTAGGCCCCGGGCACTGGGGATGGATCCGGAGGAGGGGGTGCCTTCCACAGGTCAGGATCAGGGGAGCAAGAGGAGAGGCTGGCTTTGGCGAAGTCACAGAGACCTTGGATCACAGCACCAAGAGCCAGTTTCCAACACGCCACCACTGACGCCGCTGTCGCCACTGCCACACGGTCACCCTGTAAAAAGGCAGCAGGAGTCGTCTCCTCCAGAACAGAGCTGGTTAGGGTTACGCATTTTACAGGATCCCTCTCAGTTGGAGCAGAAAACCGATAAAGACACAGAGCTTGAAGCAAAGAGGGAAGGGTGATGTCATAAGCAGTGACCCCCGTCACTTTATCAGCTGATGTAGCTGCTTCAATCCACTGCTGGAGAACACAAGTCCTGTTTGATATATTATACAGACAAGGGTGGAGACGAGAGATAAGATTACTGGAAAGAACTGGAGATATTGCTGTAATGCAACAGGTCATTTGGATTGAACCTGTTTTTGGCTTAGAGCTCATCCACGGCTGTATTGCGCTCAGACACAATTCCTGGGTCCCTACAGCATGCTGAAAGGTTTACATAATACACCTGCAGTTCACACTGCTGTCACACTAAAACTCTTTTTTTATGCTACGAATAAATGATCAGCCAAAAAAGTGGGGAAAAATTAAACTGCCAACAACCACATGAAAAGATAAGTTTGACCATCATTATGTAAGTTTGGCAATTTAGAAACAAAAAATATCACTGTCTAAGAAATAAGTTGTTGCTTTCTTTGGCTGCAAAGCAGTTATTCAGATTTAAGGACAAAAGGGGGATTCCTTTACAACTATTCTACAAACAAATTACTAAAGCGATCCACCCAAAAAAGATAAAGTGGAACGAAAAACATCCCAAGTCAAAGGTACAATTTGTTCTATTTTTTTTTTTTAAACTGTAACACAAAATGACAAGCAAACATATTATATTACTCCACGTATTTCATGCTTATGGCAGCCTTGGACTTGGACCAGAGAGAGACCAGTCACCTCACTGCCTGTTAGCAAACACTGCATCCCTCTGACTGCTGGATGACCGCGAGCGCTGTGCTCTCTGGATGTGAGGCCTTGACCCTGGTGGGTGGAGGTGGGGGTGGGGGTGCAGAGCAAAGATGGAGACAGGCCCTCATGATAAAAGCCGACTTCCCCCTTCCTCCCTCTTGCCCTCCCTCCAACTCCTCCCTCCCTTTTATGTCTAGCTGTTGATGTCACGTTGCCAAATCATCTCTCCACCTCAGGGCAGGGCAGGAGGAAGATGGAGGGAGACATTTGTTTATTCTCAGATTATCAAACTACTTTAACCAACAGTCCACTTGTTAACTTTTGAAGACTGTTTTACAATCTATAACAAAAGAAATAAAGTCTTTGGGAAGAATGACCATTATACGTGATAAGTTAAAAACTGTTTGGTTTGTAAAGCCACATATACAGAGAAACTGAGCACAGTATTTCATATTATTAATTATATTATTTCTAACCTGCGTTTATCTCAGTTTGGAGAGAAATTCTTGTTTTATACAGTCTGGCTCTTAATGAAAAATGAAAAAATGCATTGTAATAAAGATATAGTTTGTTGTTGTGGTATTAGGGGCTAGTTCCAAAGAAAACAGCAATGTAAAGCGTCCAAAATTTTAAAAATGTAGCACACACGTAAAGGGACATGCTTTCTTTAGGTGGGTGGTCTTGCTAGTGGCTAAAAGACGTGTTGCTGTTTTTAGCCATACTATATCCTGTTTCAGCGGCTGACAGTTATCTACTACAGGTGAGACACTGACTTGGCATAAGTGCCTCATACACCCATCGCTAAATCACTTTAGCACATGGCTCGCTTGAATACTCGATTCTGATTGGTCAGTTCAGCGGTGGATATTTCCAGAGTTCACCGCTGCTCCATAGGCTATATTCACCGTTGCTATGCAGGTGCTTTCATGGTTCAACCTTTGATGGTAGGATACTGTAACCGCAGAGGCGCTAATGGAGTATTTCAGTAATAAGTCATTTAATATATTTGGAGAGGACAAAACACTGGATGTATGTCTGAAAAACACACTATTTCCAGAGAATTCACTGCGGCTCCATTGGCTATATTCACCATTGCTGTGCAAGAGCGTACAGTGGAAAAAGCCTGGTCCACCTTATATTATCAATAAAATCTCTTAAAATCATTATTTTGAGTTACATTATTAAAAGATTTAGGGGTGTGCCATGTGCTAAGCGGGATAATGTATAGTGAGCCAGTGATTAATTGAAAAAAAAAACTCCCAATAGTGGAATAGAACCCCGACACAGAGCAGAGGGGCTCTATTCAACTGAAGGGAGTTTTTTCCCTTACTTAAGACTTTCATATTTTATTGTGTTGCCAGATCTCAACAACTTTATCATCTATATTATTATAAAAGAAATAATTGACTGAACTCTGAAAATTCTAACTATGAAGAGCTGAAGAAGTCTCTTGGGTGACAGGTGAAACGTCGTCAAGAAACTTAAACAAATCCAGTTGCCTGCGATATAACTTTAAGAATCATTATAACCTGACTGAGAATCATCACCAACATAGTATTTTTCCTGACTGATTTGAATTCTCATGTCTCAAGTCACAGCTCTGGTCTGTAAAGATGCTCTTGTCAGACCAAGACTTTTCAGGGAAAAAAAGTTCCTTGTACAGATGTTCCTACAGGGTTTCCAAAACTTGTAGAGTGTCTCCAGTCCTACCTTTCATACCATTTCTGTTGTGTTGTGCCTGTCTGTTTCTTGCCTCCACTGGATCCAGCTGGTAACTGCAGTTTTGGAACAAGGCAAGGCGGACGTAGGGATCTAGGAGAACAGGAGAAAGAGGGTCAAAGAAGGACAAGGCAGGCCGAAAACCAGAAGCAGAAATCCAGAACCTAACATTCGGAAAATATTAGAACAGCCTTCTGGTTCCACTGAGGCAGATGCCATTAGGAGTTAGCTCAGACACAGACCGGTGTGTCGGTGGAGCAAGATGACAAGAGCCCCGCTATTGGAATCATGCATTTGCAATTCTGATCAAAGAGCAGCCTCCCTCTAAATGACCGTGGCATGATAACCGTGGCAGGACTACTGTTTCTTGGAGCAGAGCAGAGGTGAGGTCACCTTTCACTGCAGCCGCACTCAAGCAGTACAATGAGTCGTAATTAAAATCATCATGAGATGATCTAACAAGAGTTTTCTTGGCAATCGTTATTTTCTTTGCTGGCTCTCCAAAAAGGCCCAACAAGGGACGACAGGATCTGGCCTCTGTTGTCTGTTATGGCTCATTAACATACATGAGCTGGAGAGGTTCGTTACTATTAAAGCACGGTTAAAGAAACAGAAACAAAAATGAAAAAAAGCAAAAACAACTGAGGATTTTTTTTTTCATTTAAGTCATCACAGTTCCTTCTGCAATGTTTGAGATTTTAGAAAGAAACCATAAAAGTTTCTGACCAAATCTGCCTTCATAATCATTATATTTCTTTATTTTGCTAAAAATAATATATCAAATTTGCCCTTTTCAATCTAAATAGTACATAAATCAACAAGACAGGCAAAAAATGTCACACTCAAATAACACATTTTTTTTTACTTATAGAATTCTACAGTAACTCACCTCTTCGCTTCTTCTGCTGTTGCTTCTTTGACTTCATATTCTGGGCTCTCTTGAGCATTAAAAGAGCTGTTTGTGGATTAGTGAAACCCCTTGAGAAAACAAAGATTAAAGTATCTCACAGAAAATCCCACATCATTATAAAACACGCACAGAGATGGGCATAAAAAACAATCATCAACATGAGCGTATGATGACATAGAGATTTACCATTCTTCTAGGATCCTTTCTGATCTTTCAGAGAGACCACTGACCGCTGAGGCAGAGGCAGGACTGCTCCTGAAATCACAGATACATTAATGTCTTTAAAACATGCAGAAAATTTGCATATTATCATTATCTTACATATAATGCCTCTGGAGGTTGTAACTCATCAGGTTCATTGTCTGTCGAAGTGCTAAACGAAGGCAATTTGACTTGCTTGAGGCTTGCATCTCACTCCTCATTTGAAAGCCTTCAAGTCTTCGACAACCTCAAACGAGTCCAGTTGCCCAGTTGTAGCAGTTTTTATCACTATTGGCTTCTTATCAGAAGAGATCAGGGCATAAACCTCCCTGTATCCTTTTGTTTCAGTGCATTAGCCTTGAACTGTTGGCTGCTGAGCGGATCCCCTTCTACATTTTGGCCTGACTGTTTATCTTACAGGCTGCATTACCTGTGATTGAACTGTGGACAAAATTGATTCGACCATGACGCAAATATGTTGAATAGGGTCATACTTTAAACATAAGCTGTCATGATTTTTATCTCAAAGTTTTTACAGAATGTCAAATTACATCCAGTTTTAACATTATTGCATCATGATTGATTCCGTGGCTGAATAAATGTCGAAAGGGAAAAAAAGAGTCATTGTCAAAACTTCCTGAGCTAATCTCATGAGCTTTATTTGTGGGTTGCTACTGTGTGCACACTCTAACTCGCATGATATTATCATGATGTAAACACAAAGAACATACCAATATACATTTGTTATGTAGTCAAGTGATTGTGCAGACAATGTAAGACATAAACTATGTGAATCATGATCAACAGCTTAAGTACCTTAAAGTTAATAAAAGCCAATACGCAGGCTGCGGTTCTTCCTACCTGTTGAGGCTCACTAAGGAAACTCTCTGGCCGGCAGACTCGACCTCTTCTCCAGCCACCCAGGCCTGCTTTGACCTCCAAACATGCGGTGGATGGAGTTTGTAATGAGAAGGCTCAGAAGACCCAGGAGGCTGAAATGCATACATGAAAAAATGTCAGCAATAATTTGTGGCTCTTATCGCTTTAAGTAGGTTTTAACTGCTCGTTTTTCGCCTTTAAAAAGTGTAACTCACAAAGTGATTCATTTGCTGAAGCGGTTTTTAAGTATAGACAATAACAATAGTCTATCTATCTATCTAGATTTTTAAGGGGTTAGAGGAGCTGATTTGACTGGCCATGATTAAAGGCAGCTGTAACACACCATCTTATTAACTGTTTCTCCTTCTTTATGCACAGACTTGGGATCTGTGCACTAGAGTGACAAAAAATAGAAGCCATAGTCTAAGCTCTGTCTACAAAACATACAGTGATGAGTATACCCTGGGAAAAAGAAATATAATATGGACAATAATGTCCAGTCACATTCTGCTCAGGGGCAGGTTTTCTTGTGAGGTATTTGGCTAAAGCTTTTAACAAAAGCAAATTTTCACACTCTAGGAATGCTCATATGTAAGTCAAACTAACAGCTTAATTACTCTCTAGATCCTATTTTCTCTTTGTAAATTGTTCATCCCTGCCTTTGATGTGTACCTCAGTGTCAACACATCGAGGCAGCACAACAGCAGCTGCTGCACATCATCAGCTGGCCTAAACCGACCAATACCATGATGTACAGCGCTGAGCACACTCCAAAGAAAAGATCCAACGAGAGGTAAATGAAGGGAAAAAAAAACAGGACGACAGTCGGCCAGCATGAAAAATGACATCTGCTGGTGCAGAGCCCCCCTCAGTCTTTCAGGAAATAATTTTGTTTTTCAAGAGAATAAATTCAAAGATCAATCAGGGAGAGTGAGACAAATCCTGGAGGGGGTGACAACCAAGATGAGAGAGGGACAAAGACATAAAATAACTCAGAGCTGGTAATCCACTAGCCACTTTTATTGTAACATCAGCCCACCAAGTTTTTTAGAATCCTACGGAAAGTGTCAGGTCAGTTGCCTTACCTTCACAGACTGCAGCTGCTCTGATGCAGGGTGACGTATGAGGGATAAGTCCGCAGGAAGTGGAACTATCCAGTGTCGTTCCAGTGCTGCCTTTGAAAATAAAAAACATCTTGTTTGCTATAACACTGATTCTAATATTCAACATTACGGTGTACACAAAAGTGTATGTTTGGAAAGTACACTGTACTTATGCATTTGTGCATTTTTGTATCGTCAGCTGTGCAGGTTTGTTTGTCTGACAGGTCGTTTGGGGGTGGGGGTGGGTGGGGGGGGGTGTGTGACTGTGCCACGGAAGGGAAGAACACATGAACTTGTGTGAATACCTCATCAAAGACAAATTCATCCACGTCCACCTCCTCCAAAGTGTCGTCCTCTCTGGTGTCGGTGTGTGTGACAGCGGCCAGAGCAGATGCGAGCCTCTTCCTCAGAGTAAAGCCCCTCCAAAACGCCTGGAGGTACCCAAAAAAGAAATGGTACAATAGAAAAACCCTCTATGAATCACCAGGGCAACGTAAATATTGTAGGTTATCCCATTAGGGAGATAAAACATGTTAACCTCTCTTTTAATTGCTGAGTGTTCTGCTGTCTGAACTCTGCGTGACTCCGGGCTGTTCCGAGACAAATGGAACACCAGTGTGCCTCTAAATCCTTCAATTCCCAATGGGCTGGGGGGGGGCACACCTCAGTTCAAGTTGAGCCGAGCAGGAATCCTAGAACTCTTACTGCCGCACTTCTTTGGAATCTGATTAATCACTCTGTACCCCCCCCAGCATGCACCAGCCCCCTCCTTATACCTTAGAGAGCCCTAAAAGACTCATCAAACACTTTTTGTGCTGAAAAGGGATTTGGGAGCGAGTGTTGAGTAGCATGTTTTTCACAACAGCAGCATGCACCTATATGCGGAAGATTAGCCAAATAAGCCTCTGTAGCACGTATGAGATGAGGATGGATGTTCAAGGGTAAAAATGTTCATCTTCAGATATCCACCGTAAGAAAATGACCCCAGCCTTCAGCCACAGTCCTGCAAGACTGTAGTTGCAACATCTGTGCCCTTAAAGGATCATTCCAGTCTATTTCTGACTTCTCGTCATTAGCAGAGATCACTTCTACAAATGTTTACCTTGACCATGTGTAGATCTTTTTAGTAGATCTCTGACTGCATTTTTAAACCCCATTCACTGCCTTTCATGTTGAAACAGGGTATAGAAGTTTAAGGGACATGCATGAGTTGCTAGGAATAGGTTATTCACCCTTGGTCAAAAATCGCTGAGTGAGAGAGAGAGGGGACCCGGGAGCTGTTGAGAAAAAAGTTATTACGCCTGGAAAAATAGTTCCTACAAGTGCCTTCCTAGCTTGAATATTAGCGTGAAGAAGGATTTTGACACAGACGTTCTTTTCAACTAACCTCACACATTTTCAAGTACTTTATGTAATGTTTATACAATTTTTTTTTTTTTTTTTTTAAATGCATGGGGTTTG
>JAQLOL010000023.1:27952690-27977446 GCA_029783665.1 Naso thynnoides
GGAGCTGTTGAGAAAAAAGTTATTACGCCTGGAAAAATAGTTCCTACAAGTGCCTTCCTAGCTTGAATATTAGCATGAAGAAGGATTTTGACACAGACGTTCTTTTCAACTAACCTCACACATTTTCAAGTACTTTATGTAATGTTTATGCAATTTTTTTTTTTTTTTTTAAATGCATGGGGTTTGTGTAACCTATGTGGACGATGTTAACAAAGGACAATGTCATGCAGTAACACTGCTTTGGTCCTTTGATTACTCATTGATGGAATAACAATCACTCTTTTGTCTACGCTGAGCTAGGCTGCAAAAGCATTAGCTTAGCACGAGCTAGTAGCATGGAGAAGGGAGAGTCGGCAAACGAGTCAGTTTCACTACACGATTATTGTGTATAAAGAATTAATTTTAAGAATACTGTCCTGATATTTTTAGAAAATTTGAGAGGAAAAATGCTGTCACGTCACTACAGCATTCTGCACAACAAAGCTCAAACATCCAACTGTAAGAGCAAGATGAAAAAGATATTTGTTTAGTGGAGGGAGACTTTGAGTTATGTGATAGATATTTTTGACGTTTTTTTCCTGACATTATATAGATTCAATGATTAACTAGTACACAAACAATAGAACTGACCAATTTTTGGATATTGACAACACTTGGTACTTGATGCTTTAATGCAGATGTCCCTATACTTTCAGTGGATCCATAGACATAGTGAGCTAATAGTTGGACTAAATGATGTAGTTATCATTAGTATAATTAAAAACAGATTGGTTGACTACATTCAGGTCAAATATAAAAAATTTGCAGTCACACCATTACAAGGAAAATTGTAAAATCTGTTTCTGCAGTGTGGAGGAGGTTGAGGGCTCTGTGTGTATCTCCAAAGCCAAGCTGACACATACTGTACTGTTACAGAAAGCACTGTTGAGTCTCTGGCTTCTCCTGCTCCGTGGGAGGAGTACTACTGCACAGAATTTACATTCCCTACCCTGACTGGATAGTTTGTTTTATGACGTCTCTCTACATTAGAAGATGTTCATTTTCTGCTCCACAGGCAACATAACTGTGTCTTTTCAGAATAGGATCAGTGGTAAGATAGTCTGGTGGAGGATGTAGCAAAAATGGGCAAATGGCAAAATTATCTTTGTAAACTACAGAGGAATCCTTTCCATGTAACAAAGACAACATGCACAGTTTGAAAGCTGTTGCCCATATTTATAGTCTTCTCTCCTTTGGCCCAACCTCCAGTGTAGTATCCCACACAAAAATGTCAGAATGACAAAAATTCCAACTGTTTTACCTGGATAACAGTTGCTGCATAATCTTGGCCAACAACGCTCCCATTAATATAAGAAGGTCCTGACTCTGGCTTTGCTCCATCTCCTCCTCTTCCTCCTCCCTTCTCAGCTGTGGAAGAGCTGCTGATGTTCCCACATTTCTGCCTGTGTTTCCTCCACAGCTGCTGAATCACGACTGCTGCTGAGCTGCTCCAGAAAAGACACACACATTCAAAACACACACACACACACATACACAACATGAGGGATATGCATGATGTCATGGCACCATCATCTTTCAAAAGCGTGAATTTATTTCTGAGTAGACATCTGGAGAGCGGGACTCTGGGGAGTTTCAGTCTGTCCAGAGCCACCCTTCATATGAAAGATTAATTTTCCTCCTAAAGATAGAGCAGTGTTAATGATGAAGCTGCGTGTAAAAATGAATAAGATGTTCAACATCTTCTGCGGTAAATCACATAAAGGAGGCTCCAATGATGACAAATGCTCTGCAAGAGAAACTAATAAAATGTTGAGCTGCTATAAAAAGAACGATATAAAAAGAGTGTTTGCTTTAAGCCAGCAGCATCCACGTGTGCAACCATCAGAGAATTTAGAGGCTTGCAGTAAAGACACTTCAACAGCTGATCTCACTGATTGTTGTCAATAACTTAATGTTGGACTGAACAGATGCACACACATGAACACTGTCGACTCAGAACTGAAGGTGAATTACTTTTGGAGGTCCAGGTTTTGTTGGCTGAACTTGGGATTGCAGGAAATGTTTTTTGGTTTTGTCTCCAAGGGGTGAAAAATGCCAAAGTGAGCTTTGCTAACAGCTGACTCTGTCTTTGGGCGTGTTGTAACATTGTCAACAGTGTCACGTCGACTCTCTGCTGCTGACTTCTCCTCAAGAGTCCAGTATCTGCATCCGATATTGTCCCTGTTTGGAGAAACTGGTGGAACTTTTCCAGTGGACTCAATTTCTGGGCACTCAGTTTGCTTCTCAGCATTGGTTTTGTCCATGTCAAGTGTTTCTTCCAGAATTGTTTGATCTGCAGCTTTGTGTTTGTCAGGCACAGTGGTGTCACCATATTCATGGGCAAATCTCTGCTCAGTAGCCAGCTGCAGAGTCTCCTTGAAGTGTCGGCAGGAAATCTTGACACTATCTAGAGAAGATGAGGCTTCACTGTGAAAAAATAGAGACAAAAACACAGAGTTATACATCAGGAATATGCATATCCAGTGATTCCCACTGATCAAATGTTTGGTGACATTGTACTAAACGTGATGATTTTGTCAATGTTGAATATACATGAAAGTCAATATCTATTAGGAGCTGAGCTGCAGCTCTCCACTTCAAAAGCTTTCATTTAATTTTTCTGATTTTAGTTTTAATCCACTTTTGAATTAAATAAGTATTGTGATTGGTTTAAAACTGGTAAAGCTTAATAGAGCTAAGCATAACTTTTAATACATCATATCAGTGCTGTGGATCATTACATTTGTAAAACAGCCTGCTGCTGTTTAGATGCCTTCAGCCTTCAGTATGAAAAGTCAAAAAAAAAAAAAAAGTTTTGAAAAACAGATTTACACTTTCAAAAAAGATCGAAGCTGCAATCAAGAAACCACAATGGAGAACATTTTAGAACGAATGATTACTCGACTCTCGGTAAACATTTGCTTAAAAAATACCTGTGGTGAAATTGAATCATTTAAACAAACACGACTGAAGCAGTTGCAATTTTCACAAATGGTCTGTAATTCACATGAGGTTCAGAGTAATTTAATTTACAGTATACCGCTATGAAATAATATCAGAAAAGTTTAAATCAGCACATTTAATGTCTTTAGAAATAATTATAAAACAGTAAACTAATGGAAATTCAGACATTTAGCTCTTATTCTTGACCGGTTCATCTGAGGTAAGTAAGTGTGTATGTGTGTATGTGTGTGTTGCTGTGTGTATGTGTGTGTGTTGCTCTTTGTGTGCCCTAATACCATATAATGTCTCTTTCATTGAGGGGATAACCTGACTACAAAGCCACCTCAATGGAAACTTAATGAATGTATTAGCAATGTTCAGCTTTGCTCCCCTCCCTGTCTTCACCCTGAGGGGCAGAGTCGCTTCAGTTCCCAGTCAGTCTGGAGGGCCAGTAGCCTTAGGTAGTGCAGCTTCTTCTCTACAAAGACCCAGCTCTTTACTCTCAGTGGGACAAGAGCAAGAGGAGTCGGGAGGTCCAAAAGGACTGTGACCCCGCTGACCCCTGCCCCCCGTACCTGCTGGTTCACTCCAGGGTCACCATCAACATGGACATCACTGACATATGAATAAGCTGCAGTATTAAAATCTTTTTGACAGGCAAATAATAACTATAAGACTATATTAACTGTTACTACCTGGCATCTGTCTGCGGATACCAAAATCCCCAGTGGTTACTTGTAATGTATTTTATGTAAGTATGGCCAAGTCTTGCTAAATATTCACTGCAAAGCCAATTGCCTGAAGATAGTGGTGAAAGAAATATTTAAAAGTAACCAAATCACAGTGAAAGAAAATACTCTTAAAAGTTAAAAGTCATGCGTTTAAACTTTTCTGTAAGTGTAAAAGTATAAGTAGTCTTTCATAGCCAGCCCTATCTCCACAGCACTCTGTAAGGGCTGGAGAAAGGTCTTGCTAAAGCCGTTCTCATAGAGTAGTGAAGGGATGACATATTTTTGTGTGCCAGCCTAGAAGACAACATCGCAATGGTTTCCTTGGCAACACCCTCATGGGATTTTTGAATGGGATTTTGAATTATCCTCAAAAATAAACTCTTACGCCTTTTGTTCATGATAATCTTCACAGATGAGCATCACGTTTGTGTTTTCGAAGCATGATTAAATTCAGCAGAAACAAACGGCTATTGTTAGGCTATAAATGAACTACATCACATCTCACATGACTTAAATGTCGCCATCCGCAAGCGTTCAACTTCTGATTTAATTTAGCTTGCTTTGGCCATGATCTAGCGAGCGATCATGGCTGTGTCAGTTGCTGGTCTCACATCCATTTTCAAAGACATTATAAATTCTATTCCCTTTTCATGTGAAGACGTCTAACGGCCACGACAAACACTGTAGTCTCATTTAATTACTTGTTGGCAACCTTCTTTTTTAGAAGCTTAAAACTTTAAAAAAAAAAAAAAGGTTTGTATTTATGTCACAGAACAAAATGACTAAATATCTTCAGCCTGTGTTAACCACAGACCTTATGACAGGCTTTTAACAGAAAACCCATTTAAAAAACATGTGGACTTTGCGACAAGGTAACCAATAGTGCAAAAATGCTGACATCCAGGTTTTAGAACTCATTACTCCATCACTCTATCATGGTAATAAGCAAAAAAAAAGGTCTTTATATTTCTTTGTTTCAACCAATCATAAACATTTTGGCCGGTGCTAAGGATGGAGGTGTCAAAGATGCTGCATTTTGTGGGCAAACACCTACAAAACCTACTAAATACAACGCTTGAGTAAATGTACTTAATTACTTTCCACCAATACACAAATAAACTAGGACCCAACCAAAATGGGATTTTGCTGGCCAATGCTAATACCGATACTAGGAAGCAAGAAAATTCCGATATCCACTATATTGGCTGATATTCTACACACAGTATTTTGAATGTGGTTATCAAATACGTGTGACAAAGATACGTAATGAGGGCAGGATATCTAACGAACTTTATTTCGAACATCAGTGCACAACTGAACAACAGTTTACACTTAATACCAATTAAATAATGAACCGCCTTATGCTGGACAACTATGTCATTGCACCATTTTTAATTATTAGTTCAAGCAATTTTTCCAGTCGGGCCCTCGAATAAACCATTAAAGGTTTGTTGAGTTTTACTGCATCAATGCTCCAGTTTATCTCTGAGGGACTAGTGCACTGTTTTGTAGCCAACAATGTGTGCAAGGAGAAAACAAAAGAAACAGAAAAAGAAAAAGAAAGAACAGCAAGATTTTTTTTTTACAAAGACAACACAAATCTACGGAGTTCTGTCAAAATAATCAGTTTAGGACTCAGATGTATTAGCTCTATCTCTTGTTCCAGCTTTTGTTTTTATTGAATTTCAGTATCTGTATCAATAGAGAGAGAATGCAGTTGCTCTGTATATATCATAAAAAGTCAATTGTGAGGACAAAACAAAGGCATTTTGTAAAGAGACAGAAGATTCGGCCTCCACTCTGCACCCTGTAGAGAAAAGTTGTGAAACCATAAACCTGATAAACCCCATGGTTTCCCACCTTACAGTCACCAGCAGACTGACATGTGTCACCCGTCTCACCTCCTCTAAACCCCAGTCAGACACAAGGTCAGGCCAGGGGTTAAATGGCTGTGTTGGTCCTTGCTAAGCCCCCAGAATGGTTCATTGTCCAGAGACCAGGGGGGTAGAGGGCACACAGTGAGGGGTGAAGCAAAGGGAGCGCCATGCTAACCCTCAAGCCATAGGAGTCCTCGGTGTGACCCGCACGGGCGGCTGCAGCAACGTTTCATCTTTTGTGCAGTGTAATTTAGAAAAGGTCATGAAGATAAGCAGAAAGTTGACCACTGTTTTAAGTGTTGGTGGTCCGACTTGCTGAGGAGCGTCAATGTGTGCAGAGGCTCGTGACATCGAAGGACTTGTGAAAATAGATGGACGTTGTCTTTAGACTCACTACGCCCTGTGTATCAGACATAACAAGAGGATAGCTCACATTCCTGACTGCTTCATGTCTGTCTGTCTGTCTGTCTGTCTGTCTGTCTGTCTGTCTGATAGGCTGATCAGCACAAGATAAAATGTGGAATATCACCTCTTGAAAACAGGTTTAAAGTTATTTTCATTGTCTTATCCTGCTCGATTTTAAGCTGCTTTGCTGTTTGGTTTATTTTTTTTATGTAACAATATAATAATAATAACCCTTTTAAAGCAGGTTTCATTACTTTTTCTTCTCTCTTTTACCTATAACTACAATACTATCATGCACAACAATGCCGTAATGATTGACTAAACTTACTTTTAGAAATATTCAATTTTTTGGCATTTCCCCTCAGAAATCAATATTCTTAGGTAATTACAAGTTGGATAAAAGGGAGAGTGAACATGCTTTATGTAACACTGGAACTATGGCTAACCCATGACCCATTTGTCTATTAGAACACCTTGCAGTTGCATGTAAATGAACAAATCCCCTCCCTCCTTCCATAGTTATCTAAGTCAAACACCTCCAATCATAGACCTTTTTTTCCATGATGGATCTAAAACAGCTCCAGAAAGGATTAACTTTACATTTTGGGGTCAACCCCAATCCAACCACTCTCTCTGATCTCTGTCAGACTTTCACTCATTTGCAGAAGACAAACAGCACACTGACAGAAGATCTTCAGGAACAGTCAGTCATTTGTCTCTTACCTGAGCTCCCTGCTCTGCCGTTGCCGTAAATCACTAGTCTGCTGAAGCTGAGCCTGACAGAAGGCTCGGAAGCTGCCTGAGGCCAAGCTGACCTGTTGAACAGCAGGTGGCGATAGAGAAGAGTCTGTCTCCTGGTTATCAACGGCCCTCAAGCCAGGCAGTGCTTTCTGTAGAGTCGACCTGAAAAGAAGAACAAACTGGATCACATATCAAGGCTTCTTCAGGCTGATAAACTCAATTTTTTTTAGCACTATAATATCAACAACTTTTGGAAAACAAGCAGCCATCTAGAATGGAAAATACAATTTTCAGCCAATAATTTTTTTGTTACACAAGCTCAATGTGTTTAATATTACCAATGCATTCATCGGAGGATTATTGAAATTTAAAAAATAAAACCGTAACATTTCTTTGAAAATTTAGTTGAAACAATACAATACAACTTTATTAATCCACGAAGGCAATTTGGTTTGGGCATAAAATACAAACAAACAGACACACAGACAGACAAAGAACAGTGTCAAGAAGTCACACAGTTGGAGCAAAATTGGTGCTGGTAATGGGAAATTTTAAAGTGATCATGTTAAAATAGTAAATAAATAAGCATTGCTGATAAATTAATGAATAAATAAATAAGTAAAATAATTTTTTTAAAACGAGGAGGAGTCCAGCACAAACAGCACAAACAGCCTGAGATGCGCCACACGAGCATGACTCCTCCTCCCCTCAATTAACAAGACTAAAGGTTTCTAATGCAAATGAATACGTAATATTTACGCAGGATTTCTCAGCTGATGCATTCACATTACAGTCTTTTTGTAAACTACTTTGCTATTTCTGCTACTGTTCTACATAACAGCACAGCATCTGAATGAATGTGCTCTTTACTACTGCAGTGAAAACAAACAACTTGATGAGCCCAACGGTTTGGTTAAACAGCACGACATTCAAAGACAATGAAGGAACAGAAATGAAAAAGAGGCTCAAGTATCAGATGCACAAGAAGATTCCAAAATGAGACTCCAGTTAGAGGGAGAGCTTCTGTCAGGTCTCAGGAAAAAAACAAAAGTTCTCTGATACTGACGGGTTGAAGCGTGAGAAGGCGGTTTTGGGTCCCACTGAGGCCAATCATCATAAACACTGCTCCGCATGCTACACACGCACAGCACATTTTGTACTCTGCACTGACTAATCTACTTTCAGTAATTTAGTGAATTTCCTGTTTTTATCTACAGGTATAAATGATGCACACAGTGATCTTACAGTACATTGAGATTATGTATTTTTCTAGTTTAGTTTTAGTTTATTTATTTCATTCATTGAACAACACATCAATAAATACAAACCAAATCTCAACTCTTAAATGAAAGAGAACAGAGTGAAAACTAATCTTATTTATATCTGCCTCTATTTCACTATACATTAACAAACAAGGCACATATATTTAAGACATTTAACATAACTGTTAACTTTATATTGTTTTCTGAAAGTATGAATCCAGCCACTTGGGACAAAAACTCTAGAAAATGTTGCATTTTTTAGGTAGCATCTGCCGTTAAAGTGGAGTGGAGTCCTGAATGCTGTGAGTTTGGGGGAGAGGTAACCGCCGCCTGAGGCTAAGGATGTACGAGCAGAGGAATCCCAACTATCTGCCAGAGAAACAGGCTCAGAGCGTCCACCAGCGGAGGCCAAATGTGGTCTGTGTTCAGTGGGAAAATGTGGAGCTGGAAACTCTACAGGACACTAGGGAACGGCAACAATAAAGTCTGTAAAAATACAAGCCTTCAGGCTACGTTGGTGATTTTTTAAAACATTTCAAACAACTGGGTTTTTCAAAATTGATTCCCAGAGTACCATACGCTCTTAAATCTCGTCTGCCACGTCATCAGAGGAGGATAAAACATGAGTAGAGGGCAAACGTTGCATTTCACCAGCTCATAATGTGTGTTTTTGTAATCTCTTTACATGTGTATCCTACTATGTTTTACCAATCCAGGGCTAGAACAGGCTTTTAAAGGGTAGATCTTGCTGGATTATTTAAAACACAGCTCCATTTTATTGCAATAGTTATTGTTCCCAAAAGTCTTAACAAATAAAGATAGAGAGCAGTATGTCAGTTACTCTGTTTCTGAACCCTTTTTTTCATAACCTCGCAGAAGATTTCAACCCCTATAAATGCAGCACTGTACTCCAATTTAGTATTCTGCAGATTTTCCGACCTTGCTGCCACTGTGAGACAAAGACATGACCGCAAAGGACGAGATCTGTGTATTGTCAGAAGGATACAGTTTTGATGTGGCCCACTTGGTCTCTCCGACACAGATCGGGATTAGATTCCAACCCTTCGGGCAAGTTGTCTGGCTGGATGTCTTCAAATGAAGAGCCAAACCCAAATTCGACCTTTTGATCGTTACATGAGCTTGCTGAGGTGGGGAGCGTAATTCAGTTCAGGAATGGATGCTATTTAGACACACATGGGAAACGCAGAGAAGACCTACAGAATGTACAAAATCATTACATGCCATTAGTTGTGGATGTTTACAAAGGATGATTCTCATTAAAGAACCTGGATAACATGAGTTTGGCTGGTCTCACTCTCTCCATACGGAGATAACCTCTGCGCTACACTCGACAGATTCCATCATTCATTTTTATCATAAAGCATTTTTTTTCTGTTGCGATAAATTGTGTTTGTCAAGACTGGTTAAATTCTACAAAATAAATGAAACTGATAATTATTTAAAAGAAACAAAGAGCTTCAAAATTTAAATGCTATAAATCTCCTCTTTGACTGTACTCTAACTTTAACCTGAACCTTTGAATCAATGTAAATTTCGTCCTTCTCTCTGAGGGGAACGCTGTTCTCTGCTCACATTCCTTCATCCTCCTTTTCCAGCCCGTATGAGCACAAGTCCGTATTTCATTTAGTGAAGACTTCCTCCAAAACACATGCTCTTAAAGTGGCCCTGATTAATCAGACCCAGTGTTTTCTTCTTCCACGTCTCCTGGATCAGGGGCAGTCTACAGGGAGTGTAACTCTTAGTGCTTTGCTTTTGGTGCTTTAATTTAGCCTGTGTTATCATTGGCTCGCGATGAAAGGGCCAGGGCATGAGTGTGGAAATACAGAGGGTTAATTCCACTGTTGGCATTAGAGGTTAGGTAAAGTTCAATGAAATAGTAAGGTAATGTTTGAATTAAGGCTTTAAACAGGTAAAACGTCCACAAGTGACCCATGTTTTTAGGGGTTTTTAGACCAAGAGTAACACACTAGACAAGGACATTTACAAATAAAACTTTGAAATGTTTAAACTTCTGTGTTTTTGAATCAAAAGTAGCACATTAGGATGGAATGCTTTATGTGTTCTATTCACATTCAACTCTTTTCAGTTATGATGTTGATCATCTAAAGGTGCAAACTAACTGCTTAATACAACAGTGTAAATACAGTTCGCAAAACAGTCCATTAAAGAATTCTTTAAAATGGAAACATTCAGTTAAGTTTAGTTTTTTTACACTTTGGACATTTTGTTGTTACTGAATGGGTGTGAATAGCACTGAGGAGCCAAAAAACTGTGCTGACCAGTAACAGCTGGCATCATCACTCATTACAGGCCAATAGAAGCATGAAGAATTTGAGTGGTCGTTGCATATTTTACAGACAAATTCACTTCACCATCTTAACAACTGCGAGAAGTTTTGGTTGATCAGGGACTGACCAAATTGACACTGAACAGATAATTGATTTTATTTTTTTGTATTAATATTTTGGGAATTACAAGCACTTAGTGCGACGTACACACACACACACACACACAGGTGTCGGTGGCACGTCGCAGTAATCTAATAGCAGACATGGATCACGGTGTTAATCCTGGGAAATGGACAGAAAAGTCAGTGTTCTGCTGGAATGTTTAGACATCCTGAGCCAACAGACCAAATTCGTAAGAGAACTACGGGCTTTTTGCTGGTATGTTCTTTTGTGCATCTATTCTGGTAAGTGATGTTTTAGAGCAAAGGAACCTGAAACTGAAACTCCAGTCCAAAGAATTTCCAGAGAGAACCACGGAAATTTCTAATTACTTTATCTTGATTTAAAATTATGTCGCAGGCAGTGCAAAGGAGAGGGTGTTAAAGTCATGGTGAGCCGCCAGCCAGAGAATCACAGATTAGAGAAGAGCACTTAGGACATGAGACACACTGACACTGAGCTCACACATATAAAACACACATATAAAATCATATTTTTGATCCATTAGCCCATATAATTTGCTCTAATTCTCTCATCCAGCCCCCGCCTTACCTCCAGCCTCTCTCCTGCTGAAGAGGATTTCCTGTGAGGTGGAGTTCTCGCAGTGACTGACATCCCTCCAGACTCTTGCACACGTTCTGGAGCTCTTGGGGTGAAAAGGAAAAACAGCCTTGCTAAGTATTTATTTTAAGTCCATTCTTCACTTTCACATTGTCTCATCTAGTTATACAGAGCTTCATCAGTTGGATGTAATAAACAGAGCTGTGTGAATTTACTGTGTGCATCTTATCTGCATGAAGTCATAAACTGTGGATAGCTGGTATAGACCCCATATGAGTGCAAAATAAATGCATAATAAGTGCTTCATATGTCTAAAGGTTTGGTGCATGTAAATTTATAGCTATTGTAACTTCTTTTGTCGATCAGATTATTCTGTTGAGTGCGAGGAAGGGCCTGTGCGTATACAGACAAAATGAAATAATATAAGCTGCTTAAGTTTAAAGCTGAGGTAGGCAGCTTATTGTTTATTGTTGTGTCATCGGGCAAATATTCCATAATAACCTTTTAGCATTTTGTAATTCAGGTGGTCTGAAAGAACACTAGACTTCTGTACGTCTTTTTGGCTCTGTGTTCAGGCTTTAGAAAACAAAGAATGTGACAGGCAGTTCCAGCCAATCAAAGGTTATTTCAGAAAGCATGTGTTCCAAATGGCTGCAACAGGTGACTGACTGTTGAAACAAGTGGCCTGCCTAAGTTCTAAAACTGGCCTCTGACAGCCTGGGCTGAGTTGCAAGCAACAATGTCAGCCGGCTTGAGTGGAGCTGAGACAGACCAGTTTACTCCACTGCAACTTTCCCTGCAATCGTTTCATCCCGTCATGAATCTTTGGTGCAAAGAGAGCAACAACGAACGAAATAAAATGCAAGCTGGAGCAAAAACAGGGAGGGGAGGGTGCAGTGGAGTTGCTTCCTTCGGAGTCTCATGCAACAGCTAACTTGAATTCCAGAAGTTGCCTACCCCAGCTTTAATTATTCGTGTGTGATACAAAAATAATGATCATAATAATCTTTTTTTAATAGAGCACTTTTCAAAAGTCATGTTACTAAGTGCTTTTCACAAGGCAGCAAATTAAAATCAACAACATAACAGGGATTAGTAAAAGTAAAGTCAGCAAAAGGAAGATCAAACAACACAGGCTTTAAATTTGTCCGCATTACATGAACAGTAGAAGCTGATGCGCCTTCACAATGAGCATCAGTTAGCTTAATCAACACAGCCTGTTACCTGACATACAGTTGAATCGCAGATCCAGATTTGCAAGGGACACAGAATCAGACATTGAGGGCAGCTGCGTAATTCTAGGAAACACAGAAACAAATTAGAAACTTCTCAAAAGCTGCACCGCATCTGAAGCTAACAATCATGTCGCTGTTTTCAGAAACATTCTGAAATGTTGTCAAGGCTGCATGAGTCCACTAAAAAACAGAAACAAAAAGAGAAAACCAAATATGGCTCGTATAATTTTCCTCCATTTTCCTTCTCTCACATAAGACATCAGATAGGACCGGAGGAACGTACCTGTTTTGGGCCACAGAGAGATGTTGCATGAGGGGAAGCCAGCAGGCAGCGAGGCCCTGCAGGGAGGAGATGCTGTTGTCATCGAGGTACAGCTCTCTGAGGAGGACCTGATTGCTCAGAGTGGGGGGCTGATGAACAAACAGGGTGAAGTTGTCAGTTAACACAGATCAAACAGTGAGGTAA
Source organism: Naso thynnoides (assembly GCA_029783665.1). NCBI lineage: Eukaryota > Metazoa > Chordata > Actinopteri > Acanthuriformes > Acanthuridae > Naso > Naso thynnoides. Next base: position 27,965,419 of record JAQLOL010000023.1, read on the forward strand.
GACTAACTTTACATTGCTACTGCTGGTCCAGCGGTGCCTGAATGACCTCATCCATCAATGTCAGTTGATTTGGTCCTGCTGTGTTTACAGTCATCAGTGCTAAAGTGAAGCTCTGCTGTGGTGAAGGGACGCCTACAGTAATGCTAAATTTGCACAATCAGACTGTACTAATTTGTACTATCAGACTATTTACTTTTTTGTATTGTGCTTTTGTTTTGCATTAAGACCTGACATCCTTACGAGATGTTTTATTTTATGACTTTATTGCTATGATATGACTAATTTTGCAAAGCTATTTTGGGTTTGTGATAGTAAAAATAACAAAGGGTTTATTATGTAATATTTTTGTTTATGCAGTATAATAATACAAAAAAAAATCCCAGCATCCCTAGAAACAAATTATTTAAATCCCTACAAGATGAAAACAGAAAAGCAGGGATCTGATTCATTACATCTGTTGATTTTCAAGCCTCTCAACTCCCTAAAACACCCAAAACAGATCTCACAAATTATTGAGCTGTGGCATCAGGCTCTGAATCAGTGCTGTGAGTGATGGGCTGTAGCTTTTTTTTTTTTTTCACCTCAGTGAGGCTGTTGGCTCTCAGGTCCAGCGTATTGAGCAGAGCACTATTTTCCAGACCCTCCACACTTGCCAGGTGGTTGTGTGAGCAGTTCAGGTGGACGAGAGTGTAAACATCCCTCAGTCCTCTGGTGCTGATCAGCTGGTTGTGATCCACTGACAACCTCTGCAGACTCCTCACAGACTCCAGACCAGCTGGGGATGAGATGCGTAAACAACCACAAACGTGTATTTGAACTTAGTTTGATATGAGGGAGTCTAAAAGACCCCTCCTATATTTATGAGTTCATGATTTACTTTCAGAGGTGAGTCACATCAAATGTTGCACGCGCTGAGTACACAGTGTGTTTACCCTCTTGGCCGACCAATATCTTTATGACTTCAGCCTCAGGCTCAAGCTGACCACACTGAATAAATCAATTTTCAATGCATATTGCTGTAGAGTGAATGAAGACGGGGGCTAAAGAGAAGAGAGATGCTGCCCTCTTGTGGAGTGCTGCAGACCTGCTGCGAGTTTAGGCATGTAGCGTCATATCCACAAACATCTCAAGCTGTGACTTACACACCACTGATATCTGTTATTTAATGTTTTTTTATCTGTTATCCATGTATGTTTCATTTACTGTGTAATGATTTTTCCAGTTCTCACCAATGCGGGTGATGAAGTTGTGCGAGAGGTCTAGAACGTCCACATTTTCAGCACCAGTCAAACCATGGATGGACGTCAGCTTGTTGTGGCCGAGTTGAAGAATTCGCAAGCTCGACATATTTTCACAGTCAACAAATGTGATGTCATTTTCCTGTGACAGAACAAATGAAGATCTTAAGACAAAACTAAATCTGCCTGTACAACTGTTTTTTTTTTTAAATTTTATCTTAATATTTGACTTTCAATAACAACAACTCACACTACACAACAGCACCAAACACAGGTAAGTAAAGATCTTTTGGATTACGTCATAGAAAGTTACATTTAGACAATCAACACATTATATTTTAAATGAACGCCCACCTGTACATCGATGTGGCGAAGCTGTGGTAACTGGTTGATGCCTTCAAGGGATCTGAGGCTGCAGCGTCTCAGGCTGAGTGACTGAAGCCGAGTGCACTGAGCGAGAGTAGATAAACTACAGCCAGGCAAGTCCTGCAGGGTCACTGTGGTCACCTGAAAGAAAGGCAAAGAAGCTTCAGGCCTGGTTTATTTCAAGCTTTTTTTTTTTTTACAAACTGGTTAAAATTTTGGAAAGCAGTTATTGAGGTTGTCTTGTCTGTCTTAGTTTAAGGTAATGTGATCTGTTGAGAGGCCTCTGCCTTCACTCTGAAGCCCCTAAATTCAGTTAATAACTACAGCCTAAGATAAAGTCCCAATCCCATTTGACCCCTTGACCCTGTCCCTGACCCTGTTTTGTGTGTTCACTTCTAGGGGTAGGGGTGACATGATACGTCTTGGGGCAAAGTGGCAGGGCTAAGTGTGCCCTTCAAATGAAAATATTCAAAGGCACACTTCAAGCCAATCCCATTTCTAATCTTTTCCCTTAACCCTACCCACTGTGACTGAGTTCCAAGGGACAAGCATGAAGGATAGGAGTAAAAATGAGAAACAGGATTGGTCCTTATTATCTGTGACTGTTGCTGACCACAAACTATCAAGTATTGCCACCTCAGCAGGCAAAGTCCTCAAACTTCAAACAACTGTATTTTTTATAACTGTAACTGTCAATGTGTCTGTATCATGGCTGATCATTTGCAAACAGGGTTACCTCTTGCAGGGATTTCCAGCCTGTAGCCAGAAGCACAGAGTCCACGCAGAGAGGTGGCAGACTGCAGGCATCAGCAGGCCTTCTCTGCCCTCTCCGACTCCAGACGGACCCTTTCTGCTTCCTCCTGTTCTGGAGGGAGAGCTTGGACCAGGACATGCAGTCCTTCATCCATGACAGCCTTTTCTGCTCTGTGTGCTCTGGGAGGAACTCAGTGGAAAGCCTTGCTGCTTGATTTTCACATGCTGCAGTTTGAACTGTGGAGGTCTGACTGATGTTCTTGTCTTGGTCATGATGTCCTGGTTTAGCTTCAGGTCCGGTGGGGCAGATTGTAGACTGTAAAGGAACCGGGTTTGAAATCCAGGTGCTGCGGTCTTCTCGTTGTGAGGAGTTTTCTGTTTTATCTGTATTATTTTTCTCTTTTTGATCTATCTTGAAGTTTTCTCTCGTGTCTTTCTTCTCCTGCACCTCAGCTGCTCTTAACCTTATTACCTCCATTTCTGTGTCCTGTGCTATTCTATTTTTGCTTTCTTCTTTTTCTTTGAGTTTTATGTCTTCTTCTACTTTTTTGTCAACCTCTCTCTTTTTCTCTCGTACCTCTTCTACACTCTGCTCCTTCTCTGCCTCTACATTTTTACCCTCCTCCTGCTGCTGCTTGTCTTTATCTTCTGTTTTGCTCTCATGTTCCATCGTTCCTTCATCTATGTCGTAAATTTTATAACATTCATTATCTTCCTTGAACTTTTCTTCTTTAGATTTTTTTGAATCTTCTTCATCCCTCTGTTTCCCCCTGTCTTCCTTCTGCCTCCTCCCCTGTTCTTCCTCTTTGGTTTTCCTTCCATCTTCCTTTTTTTTCTCCTCATCCTCTTTAATGGACCTTAATTCTTCTTTCATTTTTTTATTTTCCTTCTCCTGCTTTCTTACCACTTCCTTCATATCCTTCTCCTCCCTCTTTTTTCTTTCACTCTCCATCATCCTTGCCTCCTCCTTCTTCTCCTCCCTCCTTGTTTTCCTATCTCCTTCCTCATTATTTCTCTTCTCCTCAAGTTTTATTCCTTCATCTACATTTCCATGTGCTCCTTTATCCCTCTTCCTCATGTCCTCATACATCTCTTGCTGAGCTGTCTCTTTTCTTTCATCAGCCTCTTCCTCATCCTTCATCCTTTTCCCCAACTCTTTCATTTTTGTTGTTACTCTCTCCACCTCCTCTGTTCTCACGTGAACCTCTTTCCTCTTTTTTCTCTTTTCCTCCTCATCCTCCCTCTTGCTCCTCATTGTATTCTCTATTATTCTCTTCTCTTCTTCCATTTCCATCCTTGCCGCTTCTATTTTTGTTCTTTCCTGCTCCTCTTTCTTCATCCTCTTTACCTCCTCTTTCATTTTCCTCTCTTCCTCCTCTTTTGTCATTCTCATCTTATCCTCTGGCTCTTTCTTTTCCAAATCTATCCTTTTTCTTTCCTCTTCGCTCTTCCTCTTCTTCTTCTCCTCCGCCTCCATTTTCTTCTTTTCCTCTTCAAGTTTTGCTTCTTTTGCTTTTCTCTCTTCCTCTTTCTTCCTCCTTGTCTCCTCTTTCATTCTTTTCCTTTCTGCCTCTATTTTATTTTTCTCCTCTTCCCTTTTCCTCTTGTCCTCTTCATTCTTTATTCTCTTCTGCTCCTCTTCAATCATCCTCCTCTCTTCCTCCACTCGTTGCTTTAAGTTGCTGATCAGTTCCTTGATTGATTAAGAGATTCAGAAGAGTTACAACAAAATTTTGCAGACACGCTAAACAATTTACACATAAATTGCAAAAACATAAAGCCAAAGCACCGAAACAGGAGAATGTAAATGTGACAGCTGCACGTTAGGATAATCTGGTGAACTTTTCAAAAAAACACAAGATTTTCCACGAACACATACTTCATTTTTCTGAGGCCAGGTAGTTGAAATAATGCTAAATTTCGATATTTAACTTTGCTTTGAAGTCAAGGCACATTTCATGAACAAGGCTGAGTCCCTTTATTCAACGGAAAAATGCAACAATAAGATGCAGACCGACCTGCTGCAGCAGAAACTCCTGCTCAAGTTTCTTCTGAGTTCTCCTCTCCATCAACTTGAGTTCCTTCTGATGGAGCTGAGCACAGAGTTTGAATAAAACATAACTATGTTACTAATTCTGACATATTAAACGTCAAAAACTTTGAAAAATCTGGATTTTCTCTTTGATATCTTTTTCACAAACATAATGTACATGTCTCACTGACTATCTTTCAACTTTCCATGTCATCATCTTTAAAGAACATCACTTTGTTGTTCTGGATGCTCTCACACTAAAGCATCATATTTCTTGAAAAGTCAAGTGGAGGCAGCATCGTGCTAAAGAACACTTGAACAGGAAAGTAGATTCACCAAGTTGCCTGTTTCCTGATTGAAACATACATTATCAGACATATTCAAAGCACTAGTTTCTATTTTCTCTTCTGCACTAAGATATTAGAAATTTGATCATTTGAATTAAACTTCTGAACAAAACCTACATTTGCTATATTAGTTACTTATTACAACAAATCATGCTGTGTAAAGGAGGTGCACAGCGAGTCACCTGTTCGGCCTCTATTATCTTCCTCTGCTCCTCCTGGAAGTCTGTTTCAATTAGCCTCTGTCGCTCTTCCCTCTTCATCTCCTCACTGTGTCGCTTCTCTTGCTCTGCCTCGAATTTGATGCTTTTCTTTCTCTTCTCCTCATTCAGAGAGATCTCAAGAGTCTTCATTTCCACTGTCAAGTGCTTTGCGCTCTGGATATATGTATTTGTTCCAGCTTCATCTGTGACAAGTACAAAGATGAAAGACTATTGCGGTAGCACACAAGTAATGAAAAACATGCATAACCCAATATGGCTCATTTTGAGCATCTCATCACCTTTAGCTGCCCTCCCTGTTGCCCTTTATTGTACGCATGTGACGACAAACTGCCTTGAAACTGGAGGTGAAGCAGTCATTATTCTTCAAACGTTAATTTATCAACTTGAATATTTTCTTGATCTCAAAAGCTTTATGTTCTTATACAGAAATTGTATATATATATATAATTATATATATTTTCTTATACGTAAAGCTTCATCATCATTGCAGTTAAAAAAAAAACTCGTAGGACTTCAGGAGATGATAAACTTAAGATCTGCATTTTTCAAATCTAACCCTCTATTCTCAGTTCAAAGGATGGGATTTTGTTCATTTTTATCATTATTGTGCTACACTGCTGTCATTTAGGAGAAAAATAAGAGGACAATAGTGACCTCTTGTGGGCAGCTGTAAAAAAAGACTGAAATGTAACAGACAGGAAGGTGATGCAATTTAGCCTTAACTTTCATCACACCTGAGCAGTGCCTCAGTATTTATTTAATTTAAGACAGTACAAACTGTGCAGGAATTTACTAACAACCAAAGCAAAAAGGTTTTCATATTTATCATTTTAGTTCAACTACTTCTTATTTTTTAAGTAAATTTCCAAGTGTTACATAAAACTGAATGTTTTTACCCGGGAAATATGCACATGGAAAAGATTGTTTAAAATCACCATTCAGTGTGTGGCTTGAATAAAGTCAAATTCACTGATTTTAACTTCTTTTTTTTTTTAAACATGTGCTGTACCTTCACTGTTGTGACTCACTGACACACTGTGAGTGAAAAGTGTGTCTGTCTCTGTGGGTGCAGGAAGAAGGCGAGTGTCAATGGACGTGTTGTCCTCGTTTTCTGCCTCACAAATGACCTGCATCAGCCAGAACAGATCAGACACTTCGACAGGTTTTCCGCAACGTGTGAATTGATTGTATTTTAATGTGTGAAGTTACCTGAGTCTAAATGCATAAAGAGAAAATTACCTGCTGATTCATTTTCATCATGTCCTTATTGAGTTCAATAGGCAACTTTATCAAGTTCTCAGTGTGATGGGATGCAGTGAAGTCTATGGTGCAGTTCAAAGAAAACACAGACATTATCAGCATTAGTTTGATTATTAACTGAGAGTATCATCAAAGTGCCAGATTAGATTTGTAGCTTAGCAATTACTTTCAACACAAGAGCTAATTCCATGCCTTTGTTCACAACCAGAGAAGCATGATGTTGCATTAAGTGTTTGTAATTTACTGTGTCTGAGTTGTCATACCTTCAGTGTCCTCAAGGAGGAGCTTTTCACAAACTGCTGCTCTGTTTTTGGAGGCTTCAAAGTAGCTCAGCAGAGATGGTGGAACATAATCTGCATCCTGCTGCCAGAAAGTTGATCCAGGTTAGTTTGGTATCGTCACAAACGTTGGATGTAAATGCTGAATTTTCCAAAATATCCTAATACATGTTTTAACCATATGGAGAAAAAATGAAGCAGTATGCATAGTTACATGAGAAAGTAACAGCTTGCACGGTCTGTGTGATACATAGTCATTCATTAGGTTTGTTTGTTTTTTAACTCTCAACATTATCATATTTTAATCCTGTTTATTCTGATAATTTAGTATGTTTCAACAAATAGTTTTAAATTTAATTTCCTTGAGGGTTTTGTGATGCATTCATACAGATGCACATTAAAGTTAAAAGGTTAAATAAGGCAAGTGCCTGCTCTGACCGGCAGCTGCTGCGTGCTGAGTCAGACGTTACATTTCAGCACCTTTAACTTTTGACGTTATTGTCCCCAGGGCAAAGGTGAATAATAGCAAACACAGGCAAAACACACAAACTTAAACTCAAAGCACAATAAAACACATAATACATACCATAGAAATGAGTAAAACACGTGCTAAAACCGACCATCACCCACTCTTTAAGTTGACATTAGTAACGTTAGAAGCTAACGTTAACTCCATCAGCTAACGTTAGCTTTTAATATGATCAGTCAAATTAAGGTTAACAGACATTTATTCATCTTATTTCAGCGGCCCGGCCTCAGCAGGAGCATTTACTTACAATTTCCGCCTCTTCGGAAAGTGAAAAAGTATCTTGTTCTTCTTTAGCGTCTTCATCAGTATCACAGCTGATTAGATAATTCATGTTACTGTCATACATCTCATTAGCATCCGTCATGATTTGAAACGACGGCTCGCTGGCTCTTCACTTTTACACTCAGTTACCACCATTTGCCTCAAAGTTAGCTTTACTTAACGTTTTTACAGTTAAACTACTCGCTGCTAATCCGAACATCATGCTGTTGAAGCTAATTAAACATTTGCTAGCAAACAAAACATGTCGAAAAGTCCGTTCGCGTCTGGTCGGTTCCTCGGTCTCCATGGAAACGCTTGAGAACTATGCAGCCTCGGTAGGGACAAACCGTGCAAAAAGCGAAAGGGAAACGTTTGTCCTACAAGCTGTCTCCCACATTTTCGTCCAGCCATGTACCTTTCATACAGAAATGTAGGAACATTTGGACGCTTTCATGTTAATGTGAAAGTAAACCGACTTATTATTTTGACTTCCTACACTTCCAAGTGACAGAGAAGTGACCGACATTGACCTCCCTTTGAGGATAAAATTCAGAAGGGAAGCTGAGACAGCCAGTTTCTAAACTGCTCCTATGCACTTTTGGACTCAACATGAATAAATGTCACTCTATGGGCTCAGCAGGTTGTCTTTACTGTTAAGCAATAGGATTTACTGTCTTTGATTGAGAAGCAGAAGTTTGGGAGGTGCAACTCTGCCAATATCTCTATAACATTATCTCTGAGTCCTAAGTGAAAAAGTAATTAAAATCACCATGGTAACCGGACAATGGCAGTTGAGAAACCACAGCTGAATTCAATCAGTCACAAATTCTTAATCAGACACCCTCACACAATTCAAAGCCATTTTAAAGTCTTTTGTGCAAATTCAGACTGACACTTCGCTGAAACCTGAAATTGCTCCACTTATTTAAACACACTGAGATTTTGCAACGTTTAATTCCCATTCATAGTGAAATGTTGCCCACTTTTTAGATTTGTCAAACTCCTTCAGCTGCTTCTTCACAGAAATCAAAGCTAACAAGCAGTTTAGCTCCCAGCCAACATACGTAGTTCTTCAGCTGCTTTTGCATACAAATGAATTGCAGCAAAAAGTTTCGGCTAATCACATTGTTTCACCTTGTGCCAAAAAAATTCTATTTTTTAGCAAGACATTCTATTTTAAAGTTCTTTCATTCATTAGCCTGCATAAGTCAAAATGAGTTAAAATTAGATCTTTGACCACTTTTGTGACTGTTACTCCCTTCAGTTCTTCTTAAAACGATGTTAAGACAACCAAGCAGTTTTCAAAAAACTTTAAAATATTCCACGCAATATTTAAATTCAACAATGCAGTTTTGTGTCAGCTTTCAGTATCCTACATTCATAGTCATATTTCTTCATATATTGCGTTCTTTAATTTTTAGTTTTCTTTCATTTTCCTTGTATATTCTTAATTTAACAGTGACTGTAAACAAAAATACTTCTGAATAATGTCTTTTTATTGAGAATGATATTCATATCCTCACTGTCACTCTCCTCCTACTAACATTTTAAAACTTTTTACACTTGCTGACTAACGTTGCGCTTTCACACAAACAGAAATCTGAGAACAACAAAGCTGTTTGGTTGCAGCGCAGCGCTCACGAACCTAAAATGTGGTGTCATGGACTTGTGTGGGCACTTTGGGCAGCCGGCTCAGAGGGGTCAGTGAGCCCAGGACCTTGTAGGTGAATCACAGGACCAGGAGAACAAAAATGTGTCAGGCTGTGAACAATGCACACTTTTTCATGGCATTTCTGATCACAAAGACTTGTTCCTCTCTCCCGTGGCGAAGTCCCTTCACTCGTGCTGCACTCCGTATATTTGAGGAGATTCCAGTGGCCCACACAGGTTTTCCCATACACATTCCCGAGGGCTTTCTAAAAGGAACCCAGTCTCCTTCCTCAAAGTATCAAAGAAGAACAGCGTGTTCTCCATCCCAAACTGTTTGCACCGGAGACACACTAAAGCCTGTTCTCCTTTCTAGTGGCGTTCTGGGACGAAAACAAAACAACAGAATGGCGCCACATCAGACTAATTTTTCCTTCAAAGCCCAAAACTGAATTCCACAATGACAATGAAAGGCAGCACATTTACCACACTTACATGGCCTTCAACGTCAACACCATCAGAATCTTCTCAGGTCTAGTGCAGAAATGCTTTCATAAAGGTCATTATGGGTCAAAGCACCACTTCAGTCCTGAGGCTGATGGGCAGAAGCAGGACACTTTGGTGCTGCCCCCGTTGTTGGAGTCAAACTGCCTGTCCCTTATGTTTCATTAGGTCCTCTAAGATTCATTGACCAAGTTCAATTGCTCTAAAAGGCTCCATCAGCAACCCTTGTCCACTCCGATTAGGGCCAGGCCCTTTGTCAGTGGGCAAGGTGTCCGTCGCTTTTGTCCAAGTGCATGGAACCCAGACAGCAGCCAGACAGGGCCAAGCTGCAGATTTATACAGCAGATTACGCCAGTCAATGGCGGCTCCGGCCCAAACGCAGTTGTGGTTTGGATAGCATCCGTGTGTTTACACTGTCAAGGGTTTTCTGTTACTCGTCTGTAGCCATTATCTTGGCAGCCACTGCGTCTATCAAGCCCACCATTTCCAATCTGGGGGGCTTTGACGAAAGAAGGGATTGAAGGAAAAAAATCACCACCTCCCCAAAACTGCCGCTTTCTCTAACTGCCCAGTTTGAAAACACAGGTTGCAAGCCACAGATTTGTTCACTATAAGATATACGCAGTCCATGATATGAATTACTGCATTGTGTTTTTGTGGAGAAAATGCTGATTTGTAATGCTTAATCCATTCACCACATTTATCTATTGAGGGTTTCATCAACCACGGGAATTTAAAACAAACAAACAAAAAAACCTCCAGACATTATTTATTTCCAATGCTTGAACTCAAGTTGACACTTCAAATCCCCAGTGCTGGAAAATGGATGATTCTTCTCAATGCACTGAGCAGGATTATTGGCTTCTGAGCGTAAGACATCTTGTATGTAGACCTGATGGTGGTTAAAACATATTAGGTGCACGTGAGAGGGGAAATATTCAAGCAAGCTAATCCTGTACAAATACCTTCATAAGCCTAATCGCTCTTACATTGCATTCTTGTAGTTATCTGCTGTCAAATCAAATTCTTTCCTGTGCAACCAATATCTGACGTTGATTCTTCACAAATTTCCAAAGCTGCCCTGCACGGCATTATCCTACATTTGTGAAGTTCAGCCAGTTCATCTTCAGCACCCTCCGTACTGAGATTATCTGTCCTTCACTGGGATGGCAACAGCAATGAATCAGTTGGACATAGGTTGGACACAAATTTGGATTGGATTTCAAAGTTATCATTACGCTGCTAGTGTGACCTTAGCACATCTAAATCTGTTTCAAATGACTGTGGGATTACTGCAATCACAATACCTCCTAACAAGCTGGGGAATGGGGGTAATCTGCCCCATGTTCAGTAGGTTACAGTTACAGGTCTGCTGGTTTCTGATCCATCGTTTTCACGCTTCCCCCCAGTGATTTGTTTTGTAAACTCTGTATGTGGTAAAACACATTTTTTCCAAGGTTAAGTCTGACCATTTTCAAGCATCCTCTGCACAAATGTCTCACAGTCACATGCTGAGAACAGCATTCAATAGTTTAATAGAAACACTGACAACCAGGGGCAAAATTAAATGTGAGATCTTTTGTTTAGGAGACTGAATACCGTAAATGCACAAAGAATATCTCACTATGTTGTGCTGAGCCACAGTCAATGTAAGGACTTGTACTGTGTGTGGAGGCACACTGGCTCTCAGTGAACAGAAGCAAACTCACTGCTGGCTGCCTCACAATATTTAATCCAACACTTGCTTTTTAAATGTGCAGGATGGAACTAACTATAAATGCACTGTTTAATTTAGTTACAAAAATCTAGTTTGGGGGGTATTTTTCTCACATACTGTATGTACAGTATGTGCATATGCAGTGTTGATTGCTGGGTAATGTATTCATTGATATTGTTCATTTGTCAAAGAAAGAACAAAACACACAATAAACAAAGTTAAACTTGAATGTGAATGATGTTTTTTTTGTTTGTTTTTATCTTCTTCATATATGACATGTTTTATTTTTATTTTTTCAGGAAACTTACTGGCTTACTGGCCACGGTAAAAAAAAAACAAACAAAAAAAAAAACTGTTTTTAGTTTGATAACAAGAATTAATTGGTTTATTATACTGCTTGTGAAGCGAATCACATACGTTGTGATGGGGAGTCTTTAACTCTGAATTATAGTCTTGATGCAGTCTTGATGTTAAAGTTAGACTTAATCAAAAATTGGAGCCGGTCTGACCTGGTTGCTCCTCTCTGCAGGTGAGTTTCACAGAACAGTTGACTAATGGACTATCAAGAAAATCTAAGACGGATTAAAGAAACCATAAAGAGAGCACTTGGCTTGAGTCCTGTGTTATTGCTGTGATGTTCTCAGTTGGATCCCATGACTTGTTCTTGGCCTTCTGTCACAGGACAGTTCCGGGTAAGAAAGGAGAGGAGGCTTTACTGAAACTAATCCTTTCTGTGAAAAAGCATCTCCACCTCCAGCCAGCGAGCTCCAGAGGTGAGCCTGAGTTACTGTGTGTGTGTGTGTGTGTGTGTGTGTGTGTGTGTGTGTGTGTGTGTGTGTGGTAAATGATCTGGTGGACTTGGAGGTCACTGACTG
>JAQLOL010000023.1:27986247-28007850 GCA_029783665.1 Naso thynnoides
ATAATAGATTGTCGCATTATTTAATCAACTTATATTCTTTAATGTTCCCTCTTTTTTAATGATTGTAATCAGGAAATAAAAATCTTCCTTGTCCACGCTACCCCGCCACCCCCCACCTCCCCGGTACGCGGGTGGATGACGAGCAAAATGCCGACCTTGACTTAACCTGTTTCTGTACTTATTAATATCCTAAATACAGTCCGTGGTCCTTTATGGAAACGTTAAAATGATAAATGGCATGACGTTCAAATTAATATATATCCAATGGGGGAAATGAGCGTTTATAAACAGAGGCACATTGCTTCATTTCTAATCCAGCCCCCTCCTAGACTCGTAGTGGACCGTACCAAGTATAAACGGGGGGTTCCAGAAAATAAAAATCTTGTAAACGACATAAATTCTTTATTTTGAGCACACGTATCATATATCTTGTTACATGAGACGTATTTTAGCTTGAATTCGTGAAATAAAGCGTGGGGAAAGAGTGTTGAAATGATTCGTCATCGGTGCCTCGAAGGCGTGGTTCCCTCCGGCTCGGACAGAGCTCTGGTTGAGTTCTAAAGAACTCACGCTCGGGCTGGAGACACGCACTTCAGCCGATACAAGTTTACAGAGACACATGTGACAATGCCTGCTCCGTGTATGTGCTCTCACAATTTCATTCCTTGAGACGCAGCAATTCCAGAAAAGGAAGTCTGACATTCCAAACCGGTGAGTAGGCTATCCATCACAGCATCCTTGATGGGATTTATTGATGAGGAGCATCGTGTGTGTATGAGTGTGCGTTTGTGAGCATAGAGGATGTGGAACATTGGAGGATGTGGCTGGCCAGTGAATGATGAAACATTTTACAGGGGTGTCATGAGGACTGCGCGGGAGGGACATTAATGTTAATTTATGCGCATTTCTTATAAGAACAAATTGTGCCTGGTTACAGTAACGAGCCACATGGCACCGGTGTGACTTACCGGGTTTTTTTTTTTCCCTTTCTTTTTCTTTCCATTTGATCATTTACTACATCCGCATTTTTCTCATTGTAAACCGCCCGGCGGTTTTTTGACTCATCATCCGTGAGTCATGTACATGCAGAAAAAAAAAAGGAAAAGGGTTTTTTGGGGGGGTCCTTGCGCACGAATTCTTTAAACATGCCCTGGTTTTCTTGATTGCGATTCCTCATCTTATGACAGCCTCCATGTCTAATAACTGCAGTGAAGGTTATGCAGCATCAATGGTCCTTTTGGCTGCTCCGTTGCGTTCACGGGATTATGAAACGACGGCCTTTGCCTCGTACAAACCAGGCTAATCTGGAAGCGGTTAAGGAAATTAATCACTTAATCTTCTGCTTGGAGAAAGGCGGGAGGCGTGCTGTATTTCTGAATCATGGTAGCGACGGAATATTTATTTTGCTTCTAATATATTTTGCTTCTGCGATGTGTTTATAGCCTGTGAATGTATAAATGCGATACCAAGACGCCCAAGGATGCTGAAATGTAAAAGGCATTGCGCACCTTAACCCGCCTTTGGCTGGATAGAGTCCACACCCTTGAATCTTTTCCAATGCTATTTACAGTAAACTCGAGTATAAATGTAAGTGGATTATTAGCGCGTCTTTTACGTACAAAAAAGAGGCATATGATAGAGAAATAAAGCTCTGCGAGGGAGCTGGGTATTTTCTTGCCTAGAATCGGAGGCTGTTTGGGAAGTTGATCTCCTCTCATAGGCTTTGCGAGGGCTTTCCCATCCCAGAGAGCTGCGGAGAAAAGATGTTTGGGTTCGTATGGAAATGGTCCCCTCCCTTCAATTATTCAGGACGCTTGAAACGCGATAGTCTCCGTAGCTGGACCTGTCACCATCCCAGCCACCGTCCACATCCAGGCTAATGTTCCCAGCAGGCCTTTTGCCAGAGCCATGACCTACAATAAGATGATCCTCATTCATAGATTTTGCTGCCAACCATGTGATTTCCATGTGAGAGACCCTCTGGATAAAGCAGTAATTACTTGTATGGTCTTTTTCATAGACTGATTCAATGGTGTGGAACAGGCATTGAGTGTAAACTTATGAATTGTTTTCTGTAAATAAGTGTATGATGTTGTTAAAATGAGACAAACAGTTAAATGTTTGGGTTGGTAAGTTCGCTGTGTTTTATTTATGACTCTTCTTTTTTGTCTTGTTGAAAAGATCAGAGTTTGTGTTTTAATTCCCCTTTCAGGTCTTTTTGTAAAAAGTTTTTTTATTTTTTTATTTTTTAATCTTGATTTGTTCGCAGGTTTTGGTTATGCAAACTTAATTCAGGCAAAAACCAGTCTGACACAAAACTCAACCTAACATGATGACTAGACTCTTAGCTGCAACCCATTAAATGTTTTTTCTCAATGATGAAGCAGTGGCACACGTTTTCTCAATGTTTTCACTTGTACTCTTATTGGCTCTTTCCTCACTGCAACATTTCCTCTTCTGCCCCACAGATATTTGGTGATAATGACGAAATAGGCCACTTCCTATCACTCTATCCTCATAAACTGACAAACGCTACGGGCCCCTGAACCCGAGAACCTTGAAACTTGCAGCTTTGCACAAAGTTTAAAAAGGGACTTTTCACAGACGCCGGCCTTGCCCTTCCAGCCCACCAACTAAAAAGACGTTTCACCCCTCGCCCTTGTTTGCTTTATCAAATGCCCAAAAACAGCAAGGCCGTCAAGAGAGAGCTTGACGACGATGTCACAGAGTCTGTCAAAGACCTGCTTTCCAACGAGGACGCCTGTGACGATTCCTTCAAAAAGAGCTCGCTGATCGTCAACAACCATGAGGGGGATGGGAAAGAGTGCGATGTGGAGGAAGGGGGCTCGGACAGCGAAGAGGAGGAACGCCCGGCCTGGAACAGCAAGCTCCAGTACATCCTGGCCCAGGTTGGCTTCTCTGTAGGCCTCGGCAACGTCTGGAGGTTCCCCTACCTGTGTCAGAAGAACGGAGGGGGTGAGTTACCATCAGCTGGCCTGTTGAAGTTTCACTCACATGAAAATTTACTAACATGGAGAAAAATCATTAAAAAAAAAAAGTTGTTCATTTATGATACTGTATAACTACATAATGACATTTCAAAACCGGTCAGCCATGATCCAACTGTGTATGCCAAGGAATTGCAACATGGGTGTTGTGTTAATGATGACATTTAATTCAACAAAGTAATTGCTGCAACCTGGAAATGCAACAAAGTCCAGCAGAACACAAAGCTCAAGCATTAAGATGATGAGAGGTTGTAAATGAGACAACAGATGTGCAAAACATGAAATGCGCAGCAAAACTGTGCATATGCTACTGCAGCAAGAAGAGAGGTGCCAAGGATGCACCAGAAAGTTTTCTATCACGTTTGGAATGAACGGTTTACGTAACAGTTTTATTATTCGCTTTTGATTTCACTCCTGAAGTGTAAGTGTTCACTCCTGATTTGTGTAAAGCGTGTCTGGGCATGTGATTACTCTGGTGTTCTGCCTCATCTGACTCCTCTTCGGCAACATTGCCACACTGTCAGATATCAGCAGTCAATTTGGTGAGTATAATATTATTACCGATAGAAAGAGTGGCTATAGCTTTGAAGAGTCAAGCTGTAATGAAATAGCAGTACGGCAGTCTTAAGTAACTAGATAAACATTGGGATGAGCCTGCAGTAATCCAGCAAGTATTTCACACATGCTGATGATCATGCTTATGTTCATTTAAGCTCATGATCTCACGGGTGGAAGTTTGGATGAAACACTGGAAAAAGTGCAAAGAATATACGTAATAATAACTATATTTGTAGTTTCTGAGTGTAGAAATATAGGCTTTTAGTGCATCTTTTTGTTTATGTTGCTACAGAGAAAAAACAAGAACACAAAAAATATTGATGTGATTCACTTCTATGGAAGAACGCCAGAGGATTTATTTGTTTCTTTCAGAAACTGTCAGATACCAGAAGTATACTCTTCCTCTTTTTACCTTTTCAGATCGGAAAAGAGCTCACATGTATGTTCCAATTTCAAAAAACAATTATGTAGCTTTTATGAAGGCACTGTATGTATTTACACTGTTTACAGACAGGGTGCATGGTCCTGTATCAAAATCAATGTTAAAGTGGATGTTTAATGTCTGAAAATTTCTAAGTTAAGAAATGCAAGTGTAAAAAAGGATCGGCCAAACCCTTAAACCCTGAAATGCATGTGAGTCAACGTGCACCAGACGTGCAGGTATGGATTAATGGGCAGTGTATTCAGTACTACCTGTGTGGGAAGTGTGAGATAGATGGAGTCCTTTGTATTGTGCAATCAGTCAAAACCAGACTGCTCAGTGACCTTCAGGATGGACACGAGAGTCACGTGACCACCTGAGTTACTGTCAGCGTGCTGTCTGCAACATTTCACCAACAAATGGCAGCTAAACCAAATATGGAACCACATGTTTCTAACATTCAACCCTGCTGAAGTTAAAACCACATTTCCCATAATACCTCGAAAAGAGAGTGCACACTATTTGTGCTACCTATGCACAGGGTGGTGATGACAGCTTCAGGGTTTGTACTCTCGTGTGTTCGTGTAGGTGCCCTGGGAAAGAAGGTGTTGCACTCCCCACCTGAAGATTATCTAAAGCCATTGAATGACTCAAGAAAGCTGATTAAATGAAACCTCTCAGACAGGTTGTCAGACAGGATAGAAACTCTTAATCCAAGTCATGTTTATTTGTTTTCTTATTGCAAGTAGTTGTTATGGATATGGTCTCCAAGAGATGATTTTACGAGAAGTGATTGATAACTTTGTGGCCTAAAGCACAAGGAGAGGAGTTGTGCCGCTCTTGTTACATGTACATGCAGTTCAGCAGTCTTGACATCAACTCCTTCTGCCCTGCTGTAAGAGGGGGCTCACATCCCTAGTGTTGCCTACATGTCGTCATGGACCTCCATGGATGAGCCGTTTATGCATCGGTAGCAAGTGAATCGTGTCCTCAGAGTATGTTCTTGTAAATAATGTGCGTAAAATTCATCTCTTAGTCTGAGTGTGCTCGTGTGTCATGTTTGTGTGTGTGTGTGCGTGCATGTTTGGGTGTGTGTGCACCTGGTTGTTTGCATGTGTGTTAGGGGTGTTCAGCTAAAATCACAACCCCTCTCTGGATCCTGTCATTCTTTTAGGTCTGTTTTAAACAGTTCAGGTCACCCTGCTGTGTTCAAATAATTGGATTAAAATGGGGCCTGTGTGTGTGTGTGTGTGTCTTTGCTTCTTTATCGCCATCTTTCATCCACCCACACCAGGAAACTATATGTGTATATGTTCATACACATTGCCTTTCATCTGCTTCTTTCTGTGGAGTTCAGTGGAGCTTTCTGCTGTCTGAGTGCTGCAGTTGATCCATTGATTACTTTCCATTATTAATGCCATCTACTAAGTCCTTAAAAGTCGTAAAAATGGCCAGTTTAAAAGTCCCAAACCAAAATATAGTAGCCTATCAGTGATCACAAATTGTGAAATACTGCAAGATTTCTTTAAATATCAGGTTTAGAATCATTAGAAAAAGAAAAAGAAAGGTGTTTGGATTCACTTTGTTTGAATTTTGAACACATCCTATGTATATTTATCCTAAGTTGTACAAACAGCATTCTCTTCATTCAAAGTACATAGCCTGCCTTACTAATTGACAAGCTAATGTTATTTTAAGATAATTTCGTTTTACATTAGCAAACATTGTCACCTTTATCCATGATGTTTTCATCTATTGGACCAAATTTTAAATGTCTCCAAATGCATTGAATATAATATTTTTTCCTTTGGAGATCCTCTGACTTTTCATCTGTTGCTGTTATCAAGTCAGATTATTAATTTGTCAGTGCTATTTAGTGCTATTTCACAAATTTTAGCTTGTTAACCAAGCAAGCATTTTGCTAAACATCAGCATGTTGTCATTGTCATTGTTAGCATGCTAACATTGGCACTGATCTCAAAGCAGTTGAAATGTGTCACAGAGTTGCTTGCAGATTTCTCTTGCATTAATCAGGTAAAATTTTTGATTTGTTTAGGCCAGTACTTTGGTGTATGATCAAACACTGAAAAAAGTCATCATACTCAGCTGTAGGGTACTTTGCTTTGTGCTATATTGCAAATATTAGCCCAATAAGTTGCTAAAATGTAATGTTAAAGAAGATACCAAATATTGGCATTAACAGTTAGGCCAGCCTCAAAGCATTGTATCAAGCAAGAGTATCACAGAATTGTTTCTGGCCAAATACCTAACATAATTCTCAAATTCTAGCTTGCTAACTTGCTAAAAGGTAAAAATTATAGCAATCATCAATATGTTAGCTTCGCTGTCATGAGCATGCTTCATTAACTTCAGAGCAATTAAAACAGTGTTACAGAATTGCATGGCTTTAGACTTCTCTTGCATTTATCAAGTTATTTTGATTTGTTTACACTAATACTTTGCATTATTATCAAATTCCTTCCTGAAAAGCAGATGACATTGCTGCCATACTTAGCTGCAGGCTTCTTTGTTGTGCTAATTCACAATTATTAGCATACTAACTCGTTGAACTTAGAGAATAAAACATCCGGTTAGTTACGTTATTTTCAGCATAGCGACATTATCATGTATCTTAAAGCACATATACATCCTCACAGAGATGCTGTCGAGGCTGTAGATGCATCTTTACTCTTATGTTTACCTTTAATGAAACAAGATCCCCTCTCTGTGCCCTATATGCCCCCCTTGTTTGTTCGTATTCTGCTGTAGCGTTAGGTCAGGACAGAAATAAACCCTCAGGTCACAAGCTGAAGACCCATCACCTCTTTCATTTTCAGCCTGCCACTTAGAAATTTTGTTCTTACTAATGGCTGGATGGTTAAACAACTTTTAATACACATCTCGACTGCCACTGCCTGTGCATGATTCTGGGAATTCCCAGCAACACCTTCAAACCAAAAGCGTTGTCACCAAATCTTTTTCAGTAAACTTGAAATGTGTTGCTTATCTTATCATGTTTATCTCATCTTTTGTTTTGTAATTGTTTTCTAATTTATTTAATGATAAATTAACTCAGAAATGGTACAGATATGATTTCTTGCAAATTGTCCACGCCCTGACTCTGCATGTGGTCTTGCCAAAAACCAGGAAAAATGTTACTCTCACTGACGCTGCCTAGACCGGATGAACCAGCTTCTATAGCTTCATGTAAGCAAAGATAGGTGGGAAACTATTTTGTCAAAAGATGAAATATGTTCTCGTCAAGCTGTTTGCTTTCTCAAAGTACCACCAAAGTGTTTAAATATCCTAGAGACACTGTCAAAGTTTTTCAAAGACAATGGAAACCAGAGGGGTTTTTGATCCTTACTTAGCTTCTTCCCAAAGTGAACTGTGCACTCAGTGAACCAGATTTAGATGTTTAAATATAAGAAACCAGTTAGTGTACTGTATATACACAAACATGCAGGCTTAAAACACCAAATAGACTCAAACACATGCGTTAACTTCCTGTCTCCACCCACTCTCATTCAGGCGAAAAGTCAGGGAGGGATAACAGGACTCAGGAAAGGATGTGAGTGAAAGACCTGCCAGATGAAACAATAAACCATGTTGAAACAGGGATGGAACTAATCATAAAAACAATACACCTATGGGGGAAGTTTTGACTCTGTCATCAGTGACTCACTTCAAACATTACAGTACTGTGCATCGACGCACCAGTGTTAGCATGTAGCATTGTGGTTTAGAAGAAGAGAATAATCCCTCAAAAGGGGATTTTCAAGTAGTCTTCATTCTTGAAGTGCGGTATCAACAAAAATGTAACTGAAAAAAGTGATTGCTTTTCTTTTTTTAAGACACGTGTCGACTGGGTTTTCCATTTAGACTGATGCAATGGTTTCTAACTAACCTTTCAGTGCATAGTATATGGGTCCTTTGATATCACATGTGGAGGAAAAACTTCCACAGTGCATTGTGCTTTTCTTTTCATTGCTCCCCATGCTACAGGAAAATGAAAGGCATTTTATTTAAAAAGCTGCTGCAACTGAACACATGTAACCCACCAGGCATTTCTTCTAAACAAAGACTTTAAGGTTCTCTTCCAACTGTCATGTGCCTGGTAGTCTTAGTGCTCGTGAGTGCTCTTGACTGTCACAAGAGATGTGCCTCCTGTATTTTATTGCACCACTCTATTACAGACTGCCTTAATGTTAGTCATTCGCCCTGAAACCTTAATTCTAGAGAGGAATGCTGTCGTTGCAATGTGCCTCTATATAATCCCACCATAATTTAAGTAATTTTAGACTTCACTACCTTTTCTGGTTTCCAGAAAAATTTGATTGTGCCACACACCGTGAGGCATGTATTAGGTGGAGACACACAGATGCAGCTCAGCAGATGTGTGTATAGTAATTTGCGTGTGTGTGTTAGAGAGATAATGATAATGAGTCAGAAGCTGCTGTGCATTTTTAAGTGCTTTTCGGAAAATGTTTTATGTTTAGGAGCAGATTAAACACAGTTTAAGTTAAGGAGGCTGCTGTGTTTGTGTGTATAAGTTTGTTTGTAGTATGTGGCAGATAGAGAGATAAAAAAGCCAGTGTGTATGTGTGTGGGTGTGTGTGTGCTGCCATATGCTTATGGCTGCTCTTAGGAACTGAGACAGTGCCACCTCACAGTTATCTGATGACACACTTTCCTTTCCTCGTGCATCCTTGATGTAACTTGCTGTCTGCATTGTTGACTGGCAGGAGCATACCTGGTGCCCTATCTCATCCTGCTGATACTGATCGGCATCCCGCTGTTCTTCCTGGAGCTCGCCGTGGGACAGCGGATCCGCAGGGGGAGCATCGGGGTGTGGAACTACATCAGCCCTCGGCTGGGGGGCATCGGCTTCGCAAGCTGTGTGGTAAGTCTGCGTCAGTTCTTTTGTTACTCGTGCACTTACACACAAAAGTGTAGCAAAAGTATAAAGAGTTCTCCACAGAACCAGTGAAAAAAGAATTGTAAATAATGCTTAGTCAAACAAAAGGGGAAGAGAGCTTTTTTTTCAGGTTTTGTCACACCTCACTCAGACAATAAAGTTTCCTCTTTTTGTTGGAAAAAAATCTACTGAATATGTCAAGATCAGTTTCAGGTTTGGTGCCTATTTCTTTATTTTCCTGGTTTTATGTGTCTAAAGTCATCTCTCCTCTCTTGCCTGTAGGTGTGCTTCTTCGTTGCTCTATACTACAATGTCATCATCAGCTGGAGCCTCTTCTATTTCTCCCAGTCCTTCCAGCAACCTCTGCCATGGCATGAGTGTCCGCTCGTCAAGAACAAGACCATTACATGTAAGACACGATCAGACACGTTAAAGCTGGGAAAGGCCGCATCTGAAAATCAAGCTAGCTGTACTTTTTTTACTTTGTTTGTTGTCTTTGTTTGTTTTTAAGGTGGTGTAAACTGTTCTGTTTCAGTTCAGCTCAAGCTGGCTGACACTGTTGCCTCCAGACACTTTTGTTTCAACAGTCAGTTAGCTTGTAGCAAGGTCATCTGCCGCTAAATAGCGTAGCATAAAGAAGCCAATGGGAACACGTGCTTCCTGCACATGACCCATGATTGGCAGAAGTTTCTGTCACTGTCTGTGTACAGAGCCGAGGAGAGTTGCAGAGGTGTTCAGACCACCTGAATTACAATATACTGAAAAGTTATTATGGAATTTTTGCCAGACGCCAACAAAGATTAACTGCCTACCTCAGCTTTAAGATAAGATACACAAACCAGATCATTAGGACCATCCACAGTCTTACTTTTTACTTCATACAGAAGGCTCAGAGGCTCCTAAAGGTTTTTTCATTCATTCATTTGAATACAGTCAGATTAAATCTGAGCTCTGACCTCTACCATTTTGTCCATAGATGTGGTACCCGAGTGTGAAAAGAGTTCAGCCACCACCTACTACTGGTACCGCGAGGCCCTGGACATCTCTAACAGCATCTCTGAGGGTGGAGGGCTCAACTGGAAGATGACTGTGTGCCTGCTGGTTGCCTGGGCTATGGTTTGCCTCGCCATGATCAAGGGAATCCAGTCTTCTGGGAAGGCAAGCAGGATTTGGTTCTCTGTTAGCTTTCGTAGTAGTTTCTGCAGCCCTTACTCTTGTACCACATCCCAAGGGAAAAAGGTATTTTTACAAGTGGAGAATGGGGCAGAAGAGGAGACAGCTTGTGAGAGGAAGAGGGGAAGAGAACAGATGAAGTGGCTTCCTACAGCTGCCCTGAAATCCTGGCAGCTTGGCCTATATAACTACTCAAATATAACTCTTGTAGCCTGGAAAAATGGGTATGATGATGGAAACAAAAGGCTGCTGTTTTGGAAAATCCTATCACACATACTTAGCTCCCTTTAAGGTAGAGGTAGAGTGCAAACTGAACTGATGCCTGGTCTAAAGACACTGCTCAGTGACTACTGTAATATGACTTGACAAATTTTTCTAATGGTTCAGTCTCAGATATGACTCTTGAAAGCTCATGTGATCTTATGTGGGATTTTTAGATCAGCTTATTTTATCTCAGTGGAGCAAAGCTGACAGTAGCGTGACTCGCATCCGGAAGGATTAAGCCCACTGGCTAAAGGTTGCCGTTTGCTTGCAAACTCATCTGGCTCCTCCCTTCTTTTTACAGGTGATCTCTATCATTCCACACTTTCTCATATCATATGACAAGCATTAGCCGGTGTGCTTTCAAGGTCACAGTCCAGCTTGTGCTAATTGGAAAAAATGGCCACACTTTTTAATCTTCCCAGAATGAGCTTTGATGAGGAAGTCGTTTGATTTTTGGTATTATCCCCACTTCCTGTGAAGCCTGTGCAGAGCTAGGTCAAAATTAATACAGTAAATTTCAGTGATCACATTTTTTGCTGTGCAGCACAGGAAAGTCTTACAAAATTTTATAAACTCAATGACTCTTTGTATAGTAGTGCCAAAATCATGGAGTGCAGCCAACTTTTCATCTCTTTCAGCTCATTAGTTCGGTTTGCGCTGCACATTTAATGTATGGTTCATTCATTTACTGCTAATGCTCTGATAATCCCACTGTATGCAACTTGCCTGCTAGCAGGACACATGATGTTAGCAAGTGAATATCTAGCAGCTAAAGATGCAGATATTCATCTCAGGTGTTGGTTGAGACCAAACCAGAGCTGAAAACTGAACAACTTGAACTTTATGTACAGGGTAGCTACAAATACGACTCCAGTGCGATGCTCATGGTCCTGTGTCTATTTGAATTAGAGTTTGTGATAATCTAATGTTAGCTCAACAGCTTTTGAAGACAGGGGAATTGGGAGGTGTGTATCTGACAGGTTGTTTTCATTATCCTTTACACTACTTGCTAAAAAACTATGCAGCTTTATTTGATCAAACATTTAAGGTGAAAAGTTTCAAGTTTGCTTTTGCAGAAATGAAGACTAACTATCTACTACTATCTACAGTCCTCTTATTAGAATGTAACTGCAGTTTCCCTTCCTGTCTGCCAACCAAGAAATGTCACCGATAACCACAATCATTACAGAAATCAGTGTCATGACTGTCACTTTATCAAAGGGTTCTCAAGTTCTTTCACTGACGTCATCAAAGTAAAAAGAATTACTAAAACAAAAATATAGATATGGGCTTCTTGTGAAAAAGACAGAACTGTTTTTTTGTAAATGAAATAGAACCACCCAAGCTACTGTTTAACTGTACAGTTTGAGCCAGATGGTCTTCCAGCAACTACCTGGTGCGCCCGGATGGCCTTTTGAGTTGGCGGGAGAAGAAACTGGCATGAATTCTCCCTCGAAGGGGCCAACTCGAAGTGTCTTTGAAGTTTAATCAACGCTGTGTGGTACAAAAGAATATTAATGCCCTCTCCAGCCCTGTTCACAAAAGCCTTTTCCAAGGAATATCCCTACTGTGATCTGCATTTCTCTCCCATTTGTGTGTGTGGGTGGGCGTGAAAGGGATCAGGCCGTTTTGGTTACCATGGTTATACGCGCTCTTTTAGCTTGGCTTGATTGTCAAGAGTGTGGCAGAAAAGGGGAGGGTGGGTGTTATTGGCCTATGACGGGGGGGGCTTGTAATGGATTTGGTGAAATAATGGTGAAAGTCATTGAAAGTATGATATATATATTAGAATGTAAAGATATCTTTAGATTACTGAAACCTGGTGTACGACAAATCTCAGCAATTCCATTTTTGTCAGTGGCAAAACCGTTTTTGTTTGAGTATATGAAGAAAACAGTGCAGTGCTCAGAACATGACCTTTAGAAGAAGCAAATGCTATCTGCATGATACACAGCCTTCAATAATAAAAATCCCTTTTTGGTAGAAACAAGACTGAGCTTGCAAAGGAGCAGATATCTGCTTATCACACAAAATAGCAGTCTGTTTGGCTTTGTGCTGACCAAGGCTGCCAGCGTATTCTTATCAACAAGAAAGTTCTGACAAGAGCTGCAGCTGAGAAAGTCAAAAGCACAGAAATGTATTTTAATCACAATATTTTACTTTTTTTTAAGGATATATGTCAGTTTTATGTTATATACAGTATATATCCAGTGTTCAGTTCCTTGAAAAATTTATTTTAAAGCTGTGTACCATTTAACAATTAACGTACCATTAACTTCGTTGCCATGTTAAGTGGAGAAACCCAGCTAGAAAACATTCATTTGTATGAGCTCTGTGGTCACTGAACAACAGTAATTTTCCCAGTATAAGTTCCTTTGAAGGTAGACTTGTTTAGGGTTTCCAAAACTGTTCAGTTTGTGAGAACAAAGTCAGGAGACAAACATGTCTGAGTATGACAAAAATAGCTCCATGTTAGGATTGAACTTTCAAATATCTGAATGTATCCTTGAGTGATCCTCCTCTCTTAAGATGAGACATTAGACTCTCTCCTTCAGAGAAATGGGCCAACATGTAGGAGACGTAATGTGTCTGAATGACTAGCTGCACCTATGACTCAACCTCAAACCATTTCCCAGTGTCTGCACCCACACCCCACTGCCAGCCCACCAAGCCGACGAGTCACAGTGGAGTGGCTGAATCAGGTCTTTCAGTTTTAAGGTATCTCCTTATTCAATGAGTTTCAAAGTGGAGGCTCTGGACCTGTTTGGGGGTCGCCAGCAGGCACTGGGGAGGGCACAGCAAACTGGCGAACTTGAGGAAAGAGGCTAGAGAGAACGTTTAAAAAATCAAATCAAATTATTATCATTATAATCTCTTCTGTTATTATAAAATCTACTTTACGAAGATAACATTTGACATCTTATTTTTCATGCACATCTTTTTAATGGCATTCAACTAGCTCGTTTGCTTGCAAGTATCTAGCTAGCTGGTGCTAACTCACAAAAATAGACTTGTTTTTTGTTTTTTGTTTTTAAAAAAAAAAAAAAAAAAAAAAAAAGAAATAAAGAACCATTCAACATCCCAGCTGACAAAAGCTCAGCTGCAGAAATCCTAAGAGCTTCTGGCCAAGTGGCACTCACATGTTTTAGCATGGTCGTTGTTGCCATAGTGCTGTCAATTGCTTTTTAAAAACATCGTGTGACATGGTATGATTATTAAAAGTGTGACGTCTTGGGATTGTTAGAAATATATTTTTGTTCTTTTTGGTTTGGTATAAGGATTGCTTCCATCTACTGTTTCTCTCATGCATTAATTGCTCCTTACAGTTTCATATCAGACAGTGTCATACTCTCAGGGCAAGAATTAGATGTTATGCAACATGCACAGTTGCACTGTTGAAGTTGGCTTACTCTGACTGGTGGTTTTGTTTTTGTTGTTTTCCTTCAGGTGATGTACTTCAGCTCCCTATTCCCCTACGTTGTGCTGCTTTGCTTCCTGGTTCGGGCTCTGCTGCTCAAGGGCTCTTTGGATGGGATTCGACACATGTTCACACCAAAGGTAGCCTCCCTTTAAACTCAGCAAAAATTCAGAGCAAGGATGCTGTATAAAGTCAAATGCGGGCACCAAGGAAAAGGTTTATCTGTTTAACAATAGAGGGAAAGACTTCAAATAACAATTATTTTTAGAAAGAAGGAAAAAAATACTCAAGGTGATGTCTTTGGTAATACGTTCTAACAAACAGTCCAGTCAAATCAAGCTGAGTATCAAACATGACAAAGAAAAGCATCAGATCTTTACAGCTGTTGTACATATGTTTAAGAAATGATCAGAAGGATTAATCAATAGATGTCAGTTGATCAGCTGAGCACCATTTGTTTTTTCCTTTGTGTTATATGCCCTGAACATTATGAGTGCACTTTGAGGCTTTCTGTATAATCAACTAGAAAATGTTTAATTGAATCCACTCACTTTTTCTAAAAAGGTGCCTAAAATTAAACACTTGCATCTGCGCTGTGATAGGTCAGCTCCTCAGCAGCAACAGGCCAATAGCACCTCATGCTCTGGAGTAATGTCACCATGGAAACAGGACTTGCTCAGGCTTTAGGTACAAGCTGAAGATGCTTGTCCACAGCAGTCTGTCTGTCTTGTGTGTCTGCTCAGTCTCGTCAGCTGACATCTTACAACTTCAAACGACTCTCTGCCACCATCTTCCGTTTACCTGCAGACATCAAAGTGCTGCTGCGAATGTGTGTTCCGCTTTGTGCTCAGAACACTTTGACAACCATGTGACAGAAAACTGCCACGTGGAAACTGACAAGTTCCCAAGGAAAATTTGTCAAGGAAATTTTTTCTTGCAGCCAGGTGAAGCACAGAAAACACAGGTGATGCATAATAAATGCATTACGCATCTATAGTAAAAAAATAAAAATTTTAAAAAAGAAAGCTTATGTTAAATATATGCTAATCCCCCCTAACAAGCTCAAATAAAACTTCAGTGACAACATAACATAGACCCATTATTGCAGTGATCTATCAATTTATTACATTAAATAAATATATTTACATCGATGTACTTACGTATAAGTATGAATTCTTAAATTTTTCCACTATTAAATTAGAAAATGTTAGGAAGTACCACCACAAAATTTCAAACCGACATTTTCAACTCACAATAATATGAAAAAGGGAATTAATAAAAATAATCCTGGCTTAAGGTCCTTTTACTTTGCTTTTTCTACACATTGTCAACCGCAGTCTCACAGTCCACCAGTGTTTGGAGCAGGTGTGCGTGTCATTACATGTGAATGATCAGTCAAGTGATGCAAATGTAAATTACACCAAGTATCACACTCTTACACTTGAGA
The DNA here is from genome assembly GCA_029783665.1 of Naso thynnoides. Lineage (NCBI taxonomy): Eukaryota > Metazoa > Chordata > Actinopteri > Acanthuriformes > Acanthuridae > Naso > Naso thynnoides. Next base: position 28,001,455 of record JAQLOL010000023.1, read on the forward strand.
AGCTGAAACCAAGCAAATGTTTAGCCCTTTAGCTTAAAATTTAGGCAATTAATTGTGTTTTATTAACTTTCTGATGATTGTGTAAGATAATCAAATAATCAGCAGAACAATTCTACATTTTAATTTCCCGTGAAGCTCTTTTTTAACTTTGTTCAGAGATTACTTTATAAAATACAAACACAGTTTACATGAATTATATAAATCATTACATCATACATTATTACGTTAAACATACACCATGATGTAATATACCAAAATGTCTCAATTCTATCATGTATGTATATATTTTTTTAAAAATGTATTCCTGTAACTCCAGTTTAAACTGTGTTACTGAACTGAGCCAAATCTTCTTGTGTTGTGTTTTCAGTTGGAGATCATGTTGGAAGCCAAAGTATGGCGAGAGGCAGCCACTCAGGTCTTCTTCGCCCTCGGCCTTGGCTTCGGCGGCGTCATCGCCTTCTCAAGCTACAACAAGCGTGACAACAACTGCCACTTCGATGCCGTCTTGGTGTCTCTTATCAACTTCTTCACCTCCGTGCTGGCCACTCTGGTGGTGTTTGCAGTGTTGGGCTTCAAAGCCAACATTATGAACAGCAAATGTGTTACACTGTGAGTACAGGCTTCCTCTCATGTTATATATTAATAGCGTGCCACTGCATTTCCTGTAAACTGACAAAGTTCACCTGTGAATGTAAGGCACAGTCAAATGGTGATTGTCTCTGTGGTATTTTTAGTCTTTAGACGTTGTAAAAGCACAGAAGGACGCTGGTTGGTGGAAACAGTTAAGAAAAATCTGTCTCTAAAGGATTCTTAAGTACAAAGTTCAACTGACTGCCCCTTAGCTGTTAGTCAATCAGCTTGAATCAAAATGTTAAGTTTAAAATTTCTCATCATGCTAAACATCAATATTGAGCCTGTATAGACTGTGATTCTTTAGTTTTTAGCTTTTGTAAAATACAAAAAAATCCACATGAACACAAGTGTAAGGAAAGTTTTAAAAGGCATGTTTATTTGCTTAATCATAAGCTGATATTGTTAGCTAGTTAGCATGTTCTGCTACCTGGCTTACTAGCTGAAGTTACTGTTGTAAAGCTGAGAAGCATCTATTAAAATAACATGGTTACATATAGGTTTTTTATCATCACTCTTTTTAAAGTGAATTAACTGAAAAGCATTAAAAATTAACCCAAAGGAGCCTTTTTAACCAACTCAAGAGGCTAATGTCAGCTAAATTAGCTAGCTAGCTACAGATAATCTTCTTGGGACAGTTTTTCTTTCAGCTCACAACAGATAGTTGTTGGCTTGAAACCGAGAGCTTCCTTGTGTCTAAATGTGGCTGAAGGCCGATTTTTTTATTTATTTGAAATAGTTAAGTAAATCTGCCACAGTCATCACATAAACTTCATGTACTGCATAATGCAGTTATGCTCGACATGCATAGCAAGCCACAGTAAGCTAACTGGGGCGGGGCTTTGCAAACAGTGAATTTATTGACCATGTTTAACAATAATTAATCTCTGTTTTCAGGAACACTAATAAGATTGTGGGATTGTTGGGGAATGGCATTGCCGAAAGCCTGATCCCCAAACACATAAATCTCACTCAGGCGAGTGAGGTCAGTGCTGAGGACTACCAACAGATGATAGATGTTTTCAGAAATGTGAAGGAGATCGACTTCCCAAAACTGGGACTGGAATCCTGCAGCATTGAGGACGAGCTCAATAAGGTATGCACGTACTCAGCCCTCTACAGCTTTGGTTCATGATGGTAAACTGCTATGAAAATCCAACACTTTCATAATAAAAGCTTTCGCTGAACTGCTGAGGGAGTTTTAATGTGAAGCAGATAAAAGCATTTTGTTTTCATTAACTATCAAAATGCAGAATTAATTAGACATAAAAGCCGCCTCAGCTCGGCAAAAATAAAGACTCCCCTTACTCTCTTCCCATAACAGGCTGTCCAAGGCACCGGATTGGCCTTCATTGCCTTCACAGAGGCCATGACTCACTTTCCGGCCTCACCCTTCTGGTCTGTCATGTTCTTCCTCATGCTGGTTAACCTCGGCCTGGGCAGCATGTTCGGCACCATCGAGGGCATCATCACTCCGCTGGGAGATGCTTTCAAAGTCCGCAAAGAATTTCTTACAGGCAAGAGAGAACTATACCTGTTTCTTTAACTGATTCAAGAATCAAAACCTTCCAATAATGGTCAGTAAGATAAAGAGTAAGATGTATTAGAACATATTAATCATAATGCACAGTAACTTACAACATTCTTCTCTCTTGCAGTTGGATGCTGCCTGTTGGCCTTCTCCATTGGTCTCCTGTTTGTTCAGCGCTCAGGAAACTACTTTGTGGCCATGTTCGACGATTACTCGGCTACTCTGCCTTTGCTCATAGTGGTTGTGCTGGAGAACATGGCAATTGCTTGGTTCTATGGGATAGATAAGTAAGTACACAATGCTATCATCTGCATATTGTATCAACTTTAATAAGATTCTACCCCACATACACAAAATCTGACCATTTAATGGCAATTTAAAGGAGCATGACATAAAACACATGAAAAGCTAAGTTTTGAGATATGTTTCCGTTAATTGAAAAGAAAATTCTTTTAAGAAGAATTTATTATTTTTTTAAACATTTATGTAAAACAATAATTAAGACCTAAACTATGTATTCATATCTTTATATACAGAAGCTGATCACACAGCAGGAGATGTAGCTGTGTTTTTACCTAAAATAGCCTTAAAGAGTCACAGCCTGCACTCAAGGCAGGTTACATCAATACACCTCTATTTTTGGAGCAAGTGAATGAGCACATTGTATGACTTATTTTACTATAAAGGAGCCAAAAATATAAGCTGCACATAAAGGTTATTGGGGTTATATAGCAGAAAACGATTGTGAATTCTTTACCACAAACATCTGATCTCACCTCCTGCTGCGCCACTCTGTTTTTGCCCCCTCCTGCTCTGCCGCCTTTCTCTCAGATTCTTTGAAGACCTGAAGGACATGCTGGGCTTTATGCCGTACCGTTTCTACTACTACATGTGGAAGTTCATCACGCCCATCCTGCTGCTGGTGCTGCTGTGCTCCAGCTTCGTTCAGCTGATAATGACGCCGCCCAGCTACAGTGCCTGGATAGAGGAAGAGGTGAGTAAACGTCTCCGGCTCATTCCTCTTGGGACCCCGGATCAATGGGAGTGGAAGTTCTCCCACTTCTGAAAAATCCTGGAACAAGTTAAAAGCAAATTAAAGGGTTCAAAGTAAATGAGGCAGAAGCTAAAAATGGTTTTCACTGATAAACAAATGGTCAGGCATCTTTTAACCCTCAGACAATCAACAGGATGTGTGGTCCACTGCAGAGACATTCAAGCACCTGTTTGATCACATCAAGACGTTTTGAAAGCTTATGCATGTGGAGCAAAGGCCAAATGGGACAAAGTCTTCCTGTATGTCCTCCTTAATGTGTCCAGTGTGGCTGACACCTCACAGCTCACCTGCAGCTGAACTAAAGTTGCTTTTTCCTTACATTATACTGGCTCCTCTTTACTCGCCTTTTGCATTGGGTACTTTTCTGGAGCTGTCTCAGTGTAGCTGGTCTTCATAGAGACACCACCTCTCTGGACAATCAGTGGTCTGCAGTGTTATCAACTTTTAGGACCTGCTCACTATTTTGGAACCTTAATGGAGTAGGTAATAAAGAATCAGGCACCAGGTACTTTTAAATAATAGAAAACCCCAAAAGGCGAGTAGAGTAGAGCAGAGTCGAGTAGAGTAGAGCTGGTACCATGTAATGAAAAGGCGGCGTAGGCATCACTGTGAGATTTACACAACCTGAGAGAACTAAACGATTGCCGACTCTTAATACAGTCAACCAGATGCCAGAAACTAAGTGGTGAGAGCAGTGAAGCAAATAACTAATTTTCATCATGAAACACTTTTTTAAAAAAATGAACTACACATATCTGAGTGTCAAAAACTACTCATTTTAGGGAGAATGTGCATGTTACAGTCAAAGGTGTAGGATCTGCAATACTAGAGAAAATGTTTTTGCCAGTAAAAGAAGAAATTTATCATTTATAACAAGTGGGAAATGCTAACAGAATAACTCATGTCTGAACCTCAGGATATTTGAGTTATATATATTCCTTTTCTATAATGAAACAAACTAACTTTAAACTATGGCTGATTAGTTTTTGTTTCTACCTTTTTTTTCTCAATTTGAAATATACAAAAGTTCTCCATTGTTTTGCTTGTTTTGCTTAGATAGCAGTCTACAACCCAAAGAGATTCACTTTGTAGTATAAATGCAGAGAGCAGCAGCAAACTCTGTCTTGAAACTAACAGAAATCTGGTATTTTTCCTCAGTAATCAATACTATCAGCTGTGGTGAGCTTTGGGTTTTTTAAAACAGGCCCAAAATTAAAACTACAAATCATGAAAATTGAAAAAATACAATTAAACATATGCTTTCATGGAACACAACATTGATACAGAACCCTAGTTCTTGTCACTGAGACTCTAGAAAGTTGAAAAATGACTTTACAATGTTGAACACCAGTTACCTGCTTGCTGTTTTTCCTGCATGTTTCAGGCCAAAGAGCAGATGTTGCCCTTCCCTACATGGGGCATCATAGTCTGCATCTCCCTGGTGGTGATGGCCATCATGCCGGTGCCCGTGGTCTTCGGCCTGCGCTACTTTAACATCATCGATGACAACCCTAGTGGCCTTTCCACCGTCTCATACAAAAAGGGCCGCATCATCAAGGAAACTGCCCGGCCTGGGGAGGATGATGACACCAGCCTGATCCAAGGCAAGTCACCCAGCGAGGCACCCTCACCGATGCCTGGCAACAGCATCTACCGCAAGCAGAGCGGCGGTGGCGGCCCTGACATGGACACCGCACCCAACGGCCGTTATGGTATCGGTTACTTGATGGCTGACATGCCGGACATGCCTGAGTCAGACTTATAGACTGACCGTATAGTAGGGCCTGTCCGGCCAGTCCGACTGGCTGCTCCTCCCCTCCACCCCTCTGCGTGCGTTTAGTTGGCTGTGTCATTAATGTATATTTCACTTGTTCTGTATATTCTCTGTAGATATTGTAGCTGCTCTCTTATTTGTCGTCTCTGAACCTTGTATGACTGTCTACCTTAAAAAAAAAGGTGTGGGAATAATATCATCGTTGTCTTAACCTTTCCCCATTTGCTTGGCTGCACCCCAAACTCATCTCTCACTCCTGCTTCCTCCAGCCTTTGCTCACTCCTCCTTGCAGATGCCACAGGGGACAAAAGGTGTAAGCAATAAGGAGGATGCTCCACCATGCCTACTTGAACAAGAATCTGCACAGAGGAGTTTGCAAAGGAGTTAGTCAGAAGGTCGAGAGGTCACATTGGGACTGCATCCGTGTCTGTGGGCAGTGTAAGTGAAGCCTGCTTCAAGTTCTGCTGTTAAAAAAAAAGTCAGTGTACATTCTGACAACTAACTGCTGGCCAGCCAGCTCTGAGATTAGTAGCAGTGTAGCACTGGATGGCGACCAGATATTGTTCTTGTTACAAGTTCAGGTCAACTGAGTTCAAATAGTGAAAGGATGGCCTTTGAAAAGCACTCCCATGATTGTTTGACTAAAGTGTGCCTAAGTCATTTATATTTGTTTATAGAATACATGATGGATGTTGTATATTTAAGGTATTCTGTAAATATAATATAAATATTATAAATATATTTATCTTGATAGTTTGGAAATGAGAACACCATGTTTTTAAGGTTCAGAAGTCTTCAAATCTTTAACTCTTGTGTCTTTGTTTTTTACTAATGTGCTCTCCATGTTTGTGAGGACAAAGTCCTCCGTGTAAATAATTTTTCCATAAAATGGCTTCAAATGCAAATGTCTTTTTTCCCTGTCAAGATTAAAGGTCCAATACGGTCAAATACCCTGAACCTGATGTGTGTGATTTGTTTTTCTCTGAGTTTTTCAGGTGTAATTTCCAGTTGCGGTCATTATTTCTCGGCTAACTTACATGAAAAACATCTGTGTTTAAATTTGATATCATAAATACAACAATGTCAATTGGCCAACATCAAACCACATTTGTAAAATACTTGTACACACTGTTTAGCAGTGGCATGCAATAACTTTACAAATAGGCAAGTAGAGTCAACTCAATGTACAAGTCATCTGTTTAGAGTAAAACATTCCAGTTCATGATTTCGTGCCACTTGTCTTTCCTGTGCTGATGTCTCTTTGCTCTTCTATAGCTACAAGCCCATCAAAGACCGCAAAATTGTTCACAATCTGCATGTGACAAAGTCCATAAAATGCTTCTACTTACATGGTCACACCCAGGAAATTATCACGAAAAGCATCAGCTGGTGGTCAGCCCAACTTCC
>JAQLOL010000023.1:28008485-28019042 GCA_029783665.1 Naso thynnoides
GGCACACATGAAAAGCCTGATGCAAGAGGAGCAGCAGCAGAAATCCACCATGTACTACAGAACAGAGCAGGCATCAGTGACAACACAATGACATTTATTAAGTCAGATCAGCATGAAAGGAGTTGGGGTGGAGGTGCGTTGTGAAGTGGTTTGCAGAGGAAGCAGCAGAACTGGCAGGCTAAAGCAGTTTAAATAAGATGCCTTTTGCTAGCCTAGCCTATAAAATGGTAGTACGGGATCAGCTGATTGATCAGATGACAGCTTGAGCTTGACGTCGTGGCCTGCCTGAACTACGGCTATGCAAATTTTCTGATTTAAAAAAAAAAGTATAAAATAGTTATTCTAATTCTTTATGTATCCTGACTCCCATATCTGTTTTGTGAAGAACGCTCTGACAACAACATAAACAGAGAGCCGTCACAGTACATAAAATAGTATTTACTCACTTTGTTTTACACCAACACAAACATTGACTTTAGGCAACACAACATTAAAAACTGAGTACAAAGCAGGCAGCATTGAGGAGTCTCGCGCTGTTTACTGATGTGGAGTGAATTCATAGGTAAACACACACACACACAAACACAAACACACATTGACAGGAGAATAAATAAACCAATTTACACATATAGAGGCTTTTTTTTCCTTTGGCTTTCTCTCCAGATTGTTTTTTTCTAAATCACACTACAGGTAAACAATTGTTCATTCATTAGGAGCAGGAGGTCTTCCTGAACATCTGCAATCAGACCTTCTGTGTCCCTTTTAGAAAAAAAATGCTCTTTACAATTGACAAAGGTTGCCCTATTCTGATAAAACATGGCACATTATTTCATAAGTGCATCTTCACAAATCGACAGAAACACATTTCTTGACTCCTTAAATCAATTGTTTTGGTTAATTCTTTGTAATGTGCTTCCCCTCATTAGTTCTTGGTCTTCTGGGGTCAGTGCACTGGAAAGTTCGTATGGCTGTCAGATAATGAGGTAAAACATCCCCTTCAGTGTGTCGTGCTGACACATCAGTCTCCTGGAGCGCTGATCCCTTTTCCACAAACATTCTGTAAAAATAAATAAATAAATAAATAAATAAATAAAACAAAATAGTGTTTTTATTATCGCCACCATCTTGACTACAAATTACTACAACTCCCGCTGCTGGTCAAGGCTGAGGAACATGGTTAAAATCTTTATCATGATAACATTTCACACATTGATGTACAATGTGCGAAGATGTGCAACATTTAGAAAAATCAAAATGATGTACAAAATAATGAGCAATGTTTAGCTACGTTCCAGCTTTCTGCATCACATACGAATAATTTCTTAAATTTAAAAACAGCTGATTTAATAACTGAATGTATTCGTTTTTACGAATAGCTTTCTCAAACTCCATCATTTGGACCACAGAAACAATGGCAATGATGACAAGACGTGATCATGTCACAACATGAGCAAAACTTTTGTTCAAGCATTTATGTTAATGCAATAAAATGAAGTTTCCTGAGGCTCAGACTCAAAAAATTGCAGGATTTCTCTCCTACCTCCACAAAGGGGATACTCTGACATTAGGGCTATATTTTGCAGGATTACTGAATAAAATTTTAAATGCCAGTAACGTTAAAAAATTAAATTAAATTAAAAAGCAGGTTGTCAAGGAAATAAAATGCATACATACAAATGTGTGAACTCATTCATGTTGGAGCGCTTCTCTCATTTCGGCAGCGATCTGTTCTCTTTTCTCACAGTGTCTGTTCAGGTCCTTGACCTCCATCGGCAGCGTGCTGTTCCACACCATCAGCACCGACTCCTCATCTGAAAGTCGAGACAATCTCACACTTCAGGCCGATACAGAGAAACAATCCAGCAAAGTAACAGTTTTCATGAAGTGTGGGGCAAACAATGAACCATCAGACTCACCAAGCTCATTCTTATCTTTCGGGAGTTTTCTGCCCAAAACCAGCACCACGTTCTTCCAGTTTAGTGTTTCTGTTCATGAAACCAGACACAAAGTGTCCCATTGAGACACAACATCTCTTTTGTTTGTTTCACGTAAATAAATAACAGTTATGCACCCACCTATGAGTGCAGAGGAGATGCAGCGGATGGAATCGCAGCGGGGGCCGATGACCTGCAGTGTCTGGTGTTTGGAGAGCTCCAGCAGCAGCAGGTGGCCCCCCCTAGTGCCGACCCAGAGAGTTGCGGGGCTCTGCACAAGCAGAGCTTTCACTCTGGCCCAGGGGGCCGCCTCTGCGGGCAGCTCCACGTCGCTGCCCTGCCTGCCTCTGTAGCCAGACTCGTGTCTGCAAGGAGAGAAGCCATCAGTCAGTCAGCAGTCTTATGTAAAATTTTCAAAGTGAGCAATTTATTTTGCAAGTAAAACTTTGATCTTCAAAGGATTCAGCAGCTGTTTTTAGTCAGTTTATCTTCCACCACTTTGGATTTGAGCTATTAATCCCTGAAAAAAAAAGCACAACAAATGTTTCTGTTGTGTGCGTGTGTATGTGTGTGTGTGTGTGTGTGTGTGTGCGTGCGCGCATGCATGTTTATGTACCTTATGATCTGAGCACAGTCGATGCAGTCCACCATCCTCTCACTCCTCTTATCCCAAACCTCAATGGTTGATGTCCCGACTTTGCTCAGGTAAACATATTTATCCACAACCATTCGAGACACACACGCTTCACCAGCCAACGACCGGTGCTGCCTGAGGGACCAAAAAAAAACAAACAAACAAACAAAAACACACACAAAACTGCACTGTTACACAAACGACAACAACGCATTGACTGCTCTTTACTTAAAAGTCATCATCATCATCATCTAATTCTATTTTTTAAACAATTTTCTCATCTTGTCAACAAATTTTTTTTAGAAAAACCTAAAAGTTCGTTTTTCAGTCTCCCACCACAACACATATCAACAATTCAAGCTGATTTAAACTAAAAACTCTCTTTCAAACCCATTTATTTAAATTTTCAACTACCAGCTGCTTCTCATTTCCCTACATGACATCGACTCACTGGAAGATGAGGTTCGGTCTCGTGTCGATGCTCTTGCAGACATCGTAGTCAGCCGTGAAGGAGAGGATCTTGGTGCCGCAGCCAGCCCACACACACCTGCTCTCCAGCGCATGCACCGACTGGCTCAGACACATAACAGGTGTGTTGACGTTTCCCACGGTGAGAGTTTTAACAGGCTGCCCGTTGTCCTGCTGCAGGGAGGAGGATGAGCAGACAATGAAGGGCCAAACTTTTAAAGCAGGGGAGGAGGAACACAATGGATCAAACACAATGGATCTTTTATTTAATATTTTATATTTACCTTGAGCACAGAGTCCTCATAAACAGTGAGAACACCATCTGCTGTTCCAACCAACAAGTAATTTTTTCTTTGGCTGAGAAAAAATAAACATTCAAAATTACTTCTTAGTAAGTTGTAGATCCAGCGCGATTGTTATATTTATCATTTAAACACAACAGGAACAGTCTCACCAGTCTAAATAAAGTGAATGATAAAGTTCAGCAGGAGGAGGTCTGGGACACAGGCAGCAGCAGTTTTTAGTGTTTTCATGCTTACGTGCGACGAGGATGAACATGGAAGTAGAGTGAGGTGACCGCGTCTGTAACACCCTGCAGGTGATGCCAAGTTGACATGTCCTGAGTGCTGATGACCACTAAGGAGCCAGACTGGGTGCCTGCCACGAGCCAATCACAGGCCTCGTTCGGGATTTGGACGGTCACAAGATACAGGACAGGACTTTTGTCGATTTCCTGCAGGAGTAAGACAACCACACATGAAATATAAAAAGGCCTGTCAAAATAAAAACAACAGTCAGAGATGAACAAGCTGATGGAAAATGCTCGGGACTGAAAGCATTTGCAAGTAATTTGAGTCACTAAAAAAAAAATTCACAGAGACGCTCACGTATGCATCTTGATCCTGAAGATGACAACAAGCATAAAAAGCTGTTTCGCTTGTCATTGAAAATAAAAACTAACCAAAACCGGTGAAAACAGAGACAGGTGCTGGTGCTGTTGGTACCTGTGTAGTGACTTTGCTGGTGTCCAGGTCGACGGCTGTGATGGAGCCGACTCTCTGGGAGCTGCTGCCTCCACCCAGCCAGGCTCTGTGGCTGTTCGAGGGGCCGTCACTGCTGCTGCTGGAGCTCACAGTGAAGCACTCAGCGTTGAATACACGAGGAACCGCCAGCTCCCTCATAAGGCACAGCATTTCCCCTGAGTTCAGCCTGTCAAACACCTGCACACATCATGAGACACACACTGTGTCCTAAATGTGCTCTGAGATCATGAAACATAATATAATCAAATCCACTATTTGTATTGTTGCATTGCTGTCTGACACAGTGTCTTTTTTTAAATGATGCCACTAGGGGGCGCTCCAGTAGAGACTGTCTCTCCACTGTACTGCATTCTTCAACTTTCTTAGTAAAAATGAAAGAGCAAGCACTCTCTTAGGAGATATGATAGGAACTTCTCATTATACTCTCACTTGCGTCTCTTTCTCACTTTTGTGAAGCCTTGGGTCGAAAGAGGATGCATGGAATTGTATGTTAGCAGACTGAAAAGCATCCCGAGTGTTCAGGTGCTGACCTGAGCAGAAGTGGGTCGACTCTGAGGACTCTCCCTCAAACAGTCCCTCATCAGAGTCTGGAAGCCCGGCCAAGGTGAGCAGCCGTAGTGTTTCACCGGATCTGTGTACAAGACAGGAAATATGTCAGTGAATGATCTTTGACTTAAAGGACCACCAGTGTTACCACAAATTATTGTCCTTTGTCAACATCCACCACAAAGGTTACATAAACATTTTTCCCCAAAAAGCTTTATTTATGAGATATCGTGTTGGTCTACATTTTGTCCATATTTAATAAATGCTAAACAGAAACAGAAAGTACCTGAAAATGTGTGACAGCATTAGTTAAAAGTTGCAAAATACTTTGTCATACTAATATTTGAGCTTGGAGGGCAGAACATGTAAGAAACTATTTTACCAGGCGTAATAACTTTTGTCTCAACAGCTCCTGGCTTCCCTCTCTCTCTCTATTGCTCAACAATTTTTGACCGAATGAACACAGACTTTCTTCACCCTCACTTAACGTGAATGTCAGTAAATGGGGTTTAAAAATACAGTCTGAGATCTACTAAAGTTTACACATGGTCAAATTTTAATAACATTTGTAGAAGATAGAGGCAATCTGTGCTAATGGTGAGAAGTCAGAAATAAACTAGTATGATCCTCTTTAAATTTGCATATCTCTAAATAAATGTGAGTTACAGACAGTAAATTAAGACATCAAAGGGATCCGATGTAGGGATTTTCTGTGTCTGTATGTATATAAAAACACAACATTCAAAAGCGGCTCCTCCTCTTCAGTTCAACTATGGCTTGTTTCTTCTTATTTCTGATTGTCTGCTGCAGTTATAGAACGGATAAGTCCTGATTTCAGTTTGTAACTTGCTAAATGTAATGATGTATATAACTGCAGCCTCACATTTAAGAATAGAAGATTTTTGTTTAAAATATGAGTAAATGAGAAAGTGTAAAATCATCCACTTTCCCCAAAACTAAGTGTTTCGAGGAAAGCTCAGTAGCACTTAAAGGACGGCCAGCATCAGTTCAGAGTTACATCAGTGCATTAAACAACGACTTCAGGTTGCATGTGTCATATTAACGCTTTAGAAAAGAAATCTTTATTTCTTACCTGGCAGTTTTCCCTGCACTGCGACCTCATCAAACTCGCTGGGGAACTTCATACCGTCAGAGATGCGCTCGCCACAGGTCAGCAGGTCGTAGAGCAGCAGGCCGAATGAGAACACATCAGCCTGCTGGTTATAGATCACATTTCCTCGGGCCACTTCTGGAGCTCTGAACCCTGCCACATTCACAGTGATTAATGTCAAACACTCTGCATGCACCGAATATAATAAGGATGTATCATGTTTGAGGAGGCGTTCACCTGGCGTGCCCTCTGAGCTCCTCACGCCCATGCTGCAGCAGTACTGAGCAATGCCGTAGTCTGTGATCTTGGCAATGATCTCAGAGTCGGTCTTCAGGTTGAACAGAAGCACGTTGTGCGGCTTCAGATCCCGATAGATGATCATGGCAGAGTGAAGATACCTGATCACACAGATGAAAAACATGACACGACCATGGTCTTCAAAATTTTCCACATTTTCACACCAGTAAATCTAAATCTTTTGAGGAATCTGTTAAGATCCAACACTGATTTTGGTTGATAATAACAACAGTATTAACAGTAGAAAGAAAAATAAAGATGAATGGGGTAAAGAGCAAGAACTATCACACCATCATCCTGAACTGTCTACCTGAGTCCATCGGCCACCTGCAGGGCGATTCTGTGCTGCAGCTTTTGGTTCAGACTGCCGTTCTCATGTTCAAATAGGGAGTCCAGGGAGCCTCGCAGAGCCAGCTCCATCACCAGGACCTGAGGAGCCAAACCGGCTGCCAGAAGACCCACCAGGCTGGGGTGACGGAGGCGACCCAACACCACCAACTCCTGCAGAGAAACGGAAAATGGAAAGTGAAGCAAAGATGATGGCAGTGAACTTGGTCAATGCACTGAACCAACAGTTTTCAGTGATACCTGTCTGAGGAGTCTGTGGATGTAAAGCTCAGATGCGTGCTTGTTGAATATTTTCACAGCCACTTCTTCGTTTTTGTAGAGACCTTGATACACAGTCCCAAAGCCACCGTCCCCTGTAAATGGAATATACAACATATTTACAAGAGGGAGATGAGTTATATCGAATTTGCTGCATGCACATGCACTTCAACACTTGAAGTGATAATACAGAAAGTTTGAAGTTCATAACTTTTGTGATATTTCACATCATGCACCATTTGAGAGGTTTTTTGGGGGGTCTTTCCTTATTAGATTTGAGGGCCTGAGTAGACAACGATGTGCAGATTGTAAAGCTCCTTTATGCAAATTGTGATTTGGGATACTAGGCAATAAGTTAGGTAATTACAGCTTCAACATACCCAGTCTGTTCTCTTTAGACATGTCCACATCCAGCTCCTCGCTGTCCAGCATTGTTCCTGCAGGCTGGTCGCTCAGCACCAAGTCAGGAGCGATCTGAGAGATGGGAAGTGTGACACGGGAGTCCTCCGGGTTCACCAGCAGACAATCTGATATATAAAAGATATGAGACAGTCAAAAACAATGTATACTGAAAAATCAAAGAGAGGTGCTTCTGAACACTTTAAGAAACTAACCACTATGTGTTTTGAACCAAATCTTCATGGATACGGAAAAAGGAACTTTGCGCACACTGAGAAAACAGGCTGTGATTTTCATCGTGATTGATTTACCGTTGTCAAAATTGGTAAGAAGGTCTTCGAGCTGAATCATTTTCCGCTCCTGCCCGTCCTCAAAGCTGTAGAGCGCCCACTTCTTCAGCAGAGCTTCACCTCTGCCGTGCATGTCGGTGTTCAGCAGACCGGGAAACCATTCCTCCAGCAGGGAGTCGATGTGATCCACCACCTGACCCAGCAGCAGCCGGCCTGCAGGAAAAGAGACGGCAGGTAACAATCAGGGTTGTCACCACCGACATGATCAACACTGGCAACTTCCTTACAGCCTGTTCAGTGACGTCCCATCAGTGCACTGATAAAAACAAGAAGACACATATTATCAACACACCTGCATGACATACTGCTATTTATACACGTGGATATTCAGGTTTTCATACCTAAACACGCTTAGACATTTAAAACAGCTTGAGCAAAGGCTTAATCGAACCTTAGTTACATTCAGTGGAGCTGTGAAATTGTCCAATTTCTAAGAGTACAGCCGGTTTTGCAACACTGTCACGTGTAAATGTGGCAACGTCTTAAAAAGGCAAAAACTGTTGCTATTAAACACGGTTTCACCTCAGTTTGATATAATATCAATTATATTTTTGTTCTCTGTATTATTGTTTTTGTGTTGTGACCCCAACCCTTAAATAAGTTTGGTTAATTTACTAGTATAAATATATAAGTTAATGTGTCATTATTATATCTATAATTAATATTTTTACTACTAAGTAAATACAAAATATTTTGTCTGTATCTATACACTTATGTGTATTTTTCCTTTAAATTTTTTAATCTATCATCAAATGCACAATGAAAATTTCAATAAAACTAATGAAAAAGTCAGTGAGCATGATGGTACATTCTTCCAAACAAAAAGAGTTTTTTATGTTTAAAAAAAAAAAATTCTTGAAATTTCATGCATTTTTAAGCACCTTTCTGTGACGAGGGCACAGTAATCTTGACGAAGCTGGAAGGGCTCTGCGCCTCTGTGTGAGCCTCCACCAGACAGTAGGCATCTGGGGACCAGCTCAGGTAAATTCCTCTCCTCCAGTAGATCCTGTTGGCTCGCAGCACTTTTTCTGGAAAATACACAAGATAATTTAGCTTTTAAATCACCGGGTTCGATCTCCGAAGTTGTATCTGATAATTCAGCGACTTCTTTTTGCTATATGTTCACTTTACCTCGTCCACAAAGCAAATAAGAAGAAAACTCCAGTAAGCGGCTGATCTGGCGTGACCAGTAATCCATGGGGAAGTACGGCATCTCGTACAGACGCTCGATCAGCTCAGAGTTCTCACAGTGAGGCAGCTCAATCACCGGCTTGTCTTTGGGCAAACTGGAAAGACAAGAGAAGAGTGGTTAGATAGGCTGAAATATCTGTAGGCTACTTGATTTCCAAAGACACAGACATGTGTAACTGCAAACATTAACGCACTTGCTGGGAACCAGCAGCTGGTCCTCGCCAAAGGGCAGAGCGATCTGAAACTTCTCCAGCAGCTTGAAGAACTGCGTCAGGTGGCTCTTGGGGAAACATTTGGTCTCTGACAGAATCTTTTCCACCATCGAGCGCTGAACGACTCCTTTAGGATGCTCCCAGAAGCCACTGCTCTTTAAAGTCAGTTTCTACACAGAGAACAGACAGAGAACAGCTGACAGATCTGACACATTCTTTAATTATCGTGTTGCTGCATACGACATCTGTACTCAGTATTAGCGGTTCAGTTTTAATGTGAATGATTTCTGCACTGTTTTTCAGTTGGAGATTTTTTTTCACCCTGAAGTAATGCACAGTATACATAGATTAATCACAGTGTTTTCCCTCCATTCATTTGGAGCGTCCCTGCAATGCAACCTTCCCAACCACCCCAAAAACAAAGGCACAAAATGTTTATTAATTGAAACATGAACTTAAGATTTACACTTGTTTAATTTCAGCAGTCTTAAACAATAACAACTAAAGATAAAACTAAAGATGAACAAACGTCAGCCCCAAAGGTACAACAAGGCCATTATATCAAAAGAAAAAAAAAACAACTGCTCCCAACCTGCTGCTACAAAAAAGTAAGAGAAGAGAAAAGTAAGTAAAACAAAAAGAAAAGATTTGCTTCAAAGTTTAGACAAAACAGCCTGATGCAGTCTTAAAGCATCAGCCTGCAGCCAAAAACAAGATCAGCCTGAACAAAGATGCAAAGAGTGTGTGTGTGTGTGTGTGTGTGTGTGTGTGTGTGTGTGTGTGTGTGCACTCCCTGGACATAGTTAGCTTAGCTTAGCATAAAGACTGGAAGCAGGTGGAACAGTTAGCGTGCCTAAAAACAAACAATTTATACCTTTGTGTAAAAACCTGATGTGACAGCCTTGAAGTTCGACCTTTTGTGGAGACATTTAAATAGAAGAATTCCTCTTTTCTAACAGTCCTCACCTTTTACTTACAGCTCCGACGTAGGTCTCCGAAGTAACTGTTGCTAACGGCGGCAAGTCGGATGCTCTGCAGGTGTCATGGCGCCCGGCGGTAGGCATGGTAGATAACTACCTGGTCCGCCTTCAGGATGGGAGCCAACCACCCATCCACACGCTGGCCGTGTCCCACTCCTCACCGCCTGAGTGCTCCTTCAGCTCCTTGGTTGCTGGGCGACTTTACTCGGTTGTTATAGTGACGAGGAGTGGCAGTCTGGAGAACGCCACCTCGATTCAAGCACGAACACGTAAGGAGGACTTCCTGTCATATTTGTATATTTTTCGTCCACATGCTTGACACTCTCCTTGCAGAGTGATTATATATTTTTATTTGAAGTATACGCTGTGTTTTGATGTACATTTTTCTTGTGCTGTCCGTCTTGCAGAACCTGCGACTGTGCAAAACCCAACAGCTGTTCACTCAGGAAGAGACGACTCCCTCAAGGTGTGTTTGTCAACTGTTATGACTAGGCCTGTAAGCGTAAGCGCATTAATCACCATCAATTAAAAGACTGCGATAACGAGTTTTTATTTTTTAATCGCTTGCTGCTATTTTGTCCCTTCGACGTACCCTTAGTCAAGCCGTTGTAGCAGTTTCCTGCCTCCTAGAAGAAAGACAACAATGTGCTGCTTTTTGTTTTTTGCCCCACTTCTGAGTTCCAGACAATAAGATAGACACTGTTTTTTCGACTGTGTGTGCAGTAACAAGGAAGAGACGGGCAGAGCTCACCCACCGCTAATTAGCTTAGCTCAAACACTGGTAGT
>JAQLOL010000023.1:28049609-28063878 GCA_029783665.1 Naso thynnoides
ATAATATAATAATGTTTTTAAGGGTAGCGGACGATGTAGCCCATAAAATAGTGAAGAGAGGATAAAAGGACGGATTAATTGTAACCTAATCTTTTCTAAAAGATGAAATAGGGTAACTTTTTAATGAAAAAAGCATAACGTGTGCAATGGAGGATTAATTATTTATAGGCTAAATGTTAACATAAAATAAAAATAAAACTGTTCTGCTAGGCTACATCATGCTGAACTGAACAGAAGACCAACAGATGTGCTGAATCTCAGGTCATTTACAACATCTACATAAACAATTTGTTAATAAAAAAGATCGTTTCCAAAGGAAAAAAATATATGTATGTAAGTAGTACAAAAGAAATATTTTTTAAATATATTTTTTATTAAATACGCTTACACGTTAAACGCTTAGTTTTCAACTTTCTTTTCGGGTTTTTCCCCCTTTTTTCTTTTTTTTCCTTTTGGTTTGTTTTGTTGGCGGTGACGTCACACAAACATGGCGGGGCGCGCAGCAGAGTTGTCAGGAGCCTCAGACTGCGGTTAAACTTCTCACATGACAGGACGCTGAGCAAACGCCGCTGAACACGCACAACTGTGCTCATGGACGCCGCAGGGGGGGGAGACGAAACGTTATCGTTAGCTAAATAAGCAAGTAAGTTAGCTTTTATTTGAAGTCGACGTGTTGGCTTCCTCCTTGTTTCTTCTGTCACACTGGACCTGTCAGACGACCCAGATATCGGATAAGTCAGATCGGTTGGAGGCTATTTGGGGGTCTGGTATTAACATAATGATGAGTTACTGTCTCTCTTCCTTGCGCACTTTTATGACTGCACCTTATGAGTGAGGACTCTGCGGTTGTCAAAGTAAAATCCAAGTGAGGTTAACCTGGTTTCCCTTATGTCCAGCAGCCACGATGAATACAGCTTGAAACACATGAGAAACCTCATGGGCAGCAGGAGGCAGAAAGCGGCGGATGATGGAGAGCAGAGTCTCGTCGGGCCTCCATCTGGGGTCTCTGCCTCCGGTGGGGACCTCCTGGACCAAGATGCCACCACGCCTGGATTCATCTATGTGTTGGCATTTTTCTCCGCCCTGGGAGGCTTCCTCTTCGGGTATGACACCGGGGTGGTGTCCGGAGCTATGCTGCTCCTGAAGAAGGAGATGAACCTGAACACTCTGTGGCAGGAGCTGCTGGTTTCCAGCACCGTGGGGGCTGCAGCTCTGTCCTCCCTGAGTGGAGGCTGCCTGAACGGGTGGCTGGGGCGCAGGATCTGCATCCTTTTGGCCAGTTTCATCTTCGCAGTAGGAGGCGTCATCTTGTGTTTGGCTCCAGATAAGGTGCTGCTTCTTGTAGGCAGGATCGTAGTTGGTTTGGGCATAGGTGAGTTTGTGTTTGGAATATTTACATGTTTTATCCAGGCAAAATAAGATGATAGTATAGTGACAATGTTCATCAAAAATTAGGCCCCAGCTGATATGGGACTTTTGCTGATGCCCATATTAGTGAGCAAGAAAATAACAATAACTGATATATCTGCTGAAGCTATGTTTAATATTGACTGAATGTGGTTATCAAACACTTGTTACAAACATACACTTAAATATCCTTTCTCCCCACATCAGTGCACTAAACAGTAAATACTCCACTTGTAAGTTACTAAATATTGGACCCCCCTCTGCTGGACAAACTCTTCAATTTTATCATTTTAAATCACTCGAACAAACATTTTTTCCTGCCTTAAAAATTGTTCAAATATTGTTGCATATTTGAGAACATGTTCGTTGATACCCATGTATTGGCAATAGGCCAATATCGAGGTGCTGAGCATGGAAAGTTGGTGACAAAGTAGAGTTGTTCTGACGCCCGTACCGGTATTGGAAAATGCTGCTGATCCCACCGAAAATGCTGTTATCTGTATCAGTGAGTATGCCAGTCTGTGCATCAATCAAATACCAAACCATGTTATTTATTAGCAGTAAGAAAAGGTGGACAGCTACTTCCTAGTTAGCCCAGTCAGCTTCGACTGACATTGCAAACCTGAAATCAAATTTTCTTCGCCGCTCTAAAACAGTAGTAAGTTGATCTGTCCTGCCTCTGGCAACTACTATTTTTAAGAGTGATGAAGAAGAACAGAGAGAGCCGACAGAGCTTGCAAAATATCTGCATTCGGTAAGATTTTACACTGGAAAGTCAAAGGAGATGTGTGAGGAATTGTTTTTTTATGAACTAGTATCGGATCAGCAGTCTGTATCAGCCGATCCACAAGTTTGGGTGTCGGAATTGATACGGGACGGGAAGTTAAAAAATGGTATTGGAACATCTCTAGTTAAAAGCTTGACTCCAGTCAAAAACATATCAATATGCAAATGTTTTTGAACGCTTCAGGAGTTAAAAAGAAAATTCTGTTGGTGTCATTCAGAAAATATGATATTATGTTTGTGTTAATCTTAATAAATGGAAAAAAGTTAGTTGGCCCTAAACGCCCCCCCAGTTTCAGTGTTCACGCTCACTCTGTTTGCCAATAGATTTAGAACAGTAGCCTCGAGCCTCTTCTCATGTATTGCCTCACCTTAAATACAAAGTCATCTCCTAAGCGACCTAATCCCCCGACCAGCTTTTCCAGTGCCACCACTGTCTTGTATTTGACTTTACAAAGCGTGCGGCGGGTCATGTAACAGTGTAGAGCGAGAACTTATCATTCATCCCCATGATTTTCTCAACAGAAAAATGTATATGTGAAGTGTGACTAGTTTTGCTGTACACATCAAAATAAAGCTCTTTCTTCTTTTCCCATCAGGCATTGCCTCTATGACAGTTCCTATATACGTAGCTGAGGTTTCCCCCCCTCATCAGAGAGGTCAGCTGGTGACTATCAGCTCTCTCTTCATCACTTGTGGCCAGTTCATCGCTAGTTTGATCGACGGAGCTTTCAGCTACATGAGCCATGACGGGTGGAGGTCTGTGTGGTTCTACACTGTGTCTCTGTGACAAACATCCCATTGCAGGAGTTTACTTGAGCCATGCCTTTTCTCAGTCTTCCTCCTGGAGAAACAGAGTGTGTTGTTCACTTACTAAATGAATAGACTGTAAGATATTGCTCGGAAGGTTCTCCCTTAATGCCTTGCCTGCAGCTCTGAGTGACACGAGGTTTACATGGGCTGCATAATGAAATCATCATGTTAGCAGAGCAACAGAAGCAGCAGCAGCTTCAGTCCTCCGTCTGTGTCGACACAGAATGCGTTTAGGCACAGTATTAAGTTTGGGTCACCTGAAGCAGCTGAAGTTACACACGTAAAATGGAAGAAAATCAACTTAAAGTGTAAAAATTCACCTCGGGTTGATATTACACACATATACAGTGAGTTATGCAGCTTGTGTTTAAAGCTGTATATGATGATATAAATAGGAGGGTGTTTGTTCCATCAGATGTGCATGAGATGGACAACTGTAGAACACATGAGAAACTCCCTCTGTGTAGACAGGCCTTGACAGTTGCAGTTGCTCCCATATTGTTAAATGAAACTGGGTGCTCCTCCTCTAAAACTCCAGTATTAGTTGGCCTCTGTTTTGGCTTCACATACACAGAATCACGCAAAAGATCAGATTGAGCTCCAAAACGGAAATATGCAACGCCTAAGCCGAAAATATTGGCTCATATTTTCAGTCCCGTGGATCAGCTCTGTGACTTTGCCACCCTTTTCATGATTTGTACACAAGTGATGTAGCGTGAAATCGCCCACTTCAAGACCCTTTACAGTCTATAGACATCCCCAGCCAATGTCTCTTTCAGCGTTACTTCTTCCCTTCACTCCTTGTTCACTTTATTCCGTAGGTACATGCTGGGTTTGTCGGTTGTCCCAGCCGTGCTGCAGTTCGTCGGTTTCCTCTTCCTGCCAGAGAGCCCCCGCTGGCTCCTCCAAAAGGGCCGGAGCCAAGAAGCCCGTGAAGTTCTCAGCAGGATCAGAGGAGGCCAGAACACCGACGTGGAGTACAACACCATCAAAACCAGCATCGAGGAAGAGGAGAAATCTGGTGGAGGTGAAAGATTTCAGTGACAAAATGAATTTTGTCCAGATGCAGCAAAACACTCTAGACAAAACACTGCAAACATTAGAAGGAAATGAAGGTACATGAGTTGAAATTCCAGTATAATGCATGTTATATCACATACTGTTTTGTTTGGTTTTTTTATCAGGTCTTGTTATTTTGCGGATTTTTCGCCACGGGCCAACTCGCAGGGCTCTCATCGTAGGCTGTGGCCTCCAGATGTTCCAGCAGCTGTCAGGGATAAACACTGTCATGTAGGCCTTTATTTTATCTTGTCATAGCTCTCACACTGTTGTCTTCCTGCTGCCTGATAGCATTGCCTATTGTTATAAAAGCTCCTAATCTGTCTTGCCATTTCCTGAGCATTGACTCTGAATAAAGATTTTCTCCCACTACAAAAATTAGGGCAAAATATCCTTGATACAGGCACTTTAATAAGCACTTCTCAAATAACACAAGTCTTAGAAAAAGTTTCTTTAGCTGTCTCTTTTCTTTTTTTATCCATGTCCCGCAACCTGCCATCAGAGGGCAATAGAGATGTTTTGGCTGTTCTTATGGGGAGCTGTCATGCTGTCCATTTTTTAAATACAGTCAGGGGTCCTGACCTGTCACCTGGGGGAAAAGTTAACGGTGAATGTCTTCATCTTTATCAGGTACTACAGCGCCACCATCCTGCAGATGGCGGGAGTGCGGGATGATAAACAGGCAATCTGGTTGGCTACCGCAACATCTGCCACCAACTTTGTGTTCACCTTGGTTGGAGTCGCGCTGGTGGAGAGAGTCGGACGCAGAAAGCTGACGCTGGGCAGTCTGTTAGGTTTGTAATTTGGATGATTTTTAAAGAACACTTTTGATTAACATTTCTAGTTTTTGTTAACTTCATTGAGTTTTCCTGACCCTCATGATTTATTAATTTACAAATATAATAAGTATATATAGTAAATTCAATATTTAATTAGGACAAATGTTTTTATTGTAGTTTTGTTTCATTTTACCATGAAATCTCATTATCATCTTATTCAGAGGTACATACAAAGGACAGGTCTGTGGGATCATTTGCCTTTGCTTGAATTAGCTGTAGTCTTCTGCAGACTTCTGTGCATTCATGAATAATGCAGAAGCTCTTTGTCTTGTTTCTCGTAGCTTTATTTAGTGTGTTTTCTGTAATGCAGGTACTGGTCTGAGTCTTGCTTTGTTAGCAGTTGGGTTCTTGCTTTCTGCCCAGAACTCTCCCGCCATCACCCTCCACCCGGTCAGTGCTCAGAACTCCACCTGCAAGCTGTACAGGTAAGAGAGCAAACAGCTGCACACAGCTGCATGACCGTCATTTTTCTTAGCGCCAACCTTTTGTTTTCATTTTGAGACATTAGTTCAAAGTGTTTACTATTGTTGTCTGCTGCCTTTTTTTTCTTTTGTGCGTTCCCTTTTGTGTCCCATCATTCCTTTTGTCATCATGAAAGGGAACAAAGACGCAAGACTCTCTAGGATGAGGGTGAGCAGTGTTCATTAGAGCAGCAATGATTTTAGCTTTCCCAGCAATAGCATAGACATTAGTTTCTAGTGTTTCATATTCGTCCAGATAACTGGCAAATGTTACCAGTGTCACATGTCAAGATTCTTAGTCTCACAGTTCTGCATTATTATGGGGGAAACTCACCGTTGAAGACTCTGAAAGATATCAATCTACATTACCATTACTGTCACTTGTTTCCCCTCCACATAAGGCAGAGCTGAAAACATAAAGTCCGGGCACCTTTTTAAGGAGGTCTTGAAAGACATTTTAGGAAATGTAGGAAAATGTTTAAGAAAAATGCTTGTGAATGAGAGGTTGTAAGGAAAAGTAGGTTACTTACTGTTTGAAGTGTTTCTGTAATGATTCAAACACCACATTGTGAATGTATAATACATGGCTCAGTTAAAAGCTGCTTCTTGTCAAATTTTTGGTACTCTTCTTAAGGTGTCCCGTGTTACTGTTCCCCTACATTAGTCCTGTTTCTATTACACTATTATAGGAATATCTAAAAGGCTTTTTGAGCCAACAGCATTTAATTTTGGCTAAACTTGACTCGTGTAGGTGTACCTGTGTTCACACGTGTAATGACTTGACCAAAGGCACTTGAATATTGATGCATTTACGTCCTTGGACGTAACTTTCAACCTTCACCGTCTTTGTTGTTATGAAAGACTTCTGCGCGGTTTGTGAGCCTTTCTTTTGCTCAGTAAACGGTGTGTCAGCTCTGTGTGGACATGGATGTTCTGTTAGGGGTTTAACATTCAGCTCTGTTCTGCAGGGTCTGTGAACTCTGCATGCTGGATCCGAATTGTGGGTTTTGTTATCGTGAAAACAGCACCGGAGTGTTCGACACCTCCTGTGTTCCCGCCAATCAAGAGTCCACAGATCACGCCGCCTGGGGAAGGTCAGACTCCAATTATCTGTGTGACAGAGTGTGAGCAAGAGGTTGAGATAAAGACATGAGTGTTGCAGTACAAAATCCCAACACCCACTTCCTGTGGCTGCCATAAGAACATCAGCATCACAACAGTCTCAGTTTAACTCTTAAAAATATATCTAGAGTAAAAAGATTTGATGGTCTGCACTGCATCAGAAACAGCAGTTTTTAATGGAATGAAAGAGTGAAATGCATTCTTGTTCCGCATCAGTGAAGCTGAAGCTGAAGAGCAACATTAGCTTTGTAATTTTAAAAAGAGGATGCAATTTTATTTTCGAGCTTGAGTGCACCGAGTCAGCTGCTAACCAGATTTCTTTGCTGAATTTTTAAGATTAGAAAGGTTTCTTTCGATTTCTCGCAATGTTTCTCTCATCCAGATGTTCCAACCAGACTGAAGCAACTGACAGCCTGTTCTGGGCCTACAACTACTGTCCAACATCGTACTCCTGGATCGTCCTGATGGGTCTCATCCTCTATCTTGCATTCTTTGCTCCAGGTTGGTAATGACTTTCTGTCTGAATGTCTTTTAAAAGTCTGGTCTCAAACAGTCTCTCTGTAAGTTAAAGAAGAATTGTTTTTATTTTGTTATCATATGAACAATCTGTTAATGCTCATAGCTATTTTCCATATTTCAAAAAAGAGGAATTGGATTGATTAAAATTATATTTCTGAAAAAATAATTTTAAAGATAATTGACACATACAGTGCATTCTATCCTTGTGAATGTTAAAAAGACCCTCTGTTTGTTAGGTATGGGCCCCTTACCTTGGACGGTGAACTCGGAGATCTACCCTCTGTGGGCCCGCGGCACCGGCAACGCCTGCTCAGCCGGCGTCAACTGGATCTTCAACGTCCTGGTGTCTCTGACTTTCCTTCATGTCGCAGAGTTTCTGACATATCATGGTAAGACTCTGTCAGGAGGTTAGATGACAGTAAACTCACTTTCATTTAATAAAATGTTTGTGTGTGTATTACTTGATCTTCGACTTGCTGCATGCACTTCTTTAATTGTTTAACCATCACATTTAAAATTCAACTTAAAATTTTTGTGTTGCTCTCACTTCGGCATGAGCAGTGTACAGATTTTCACAGTTAGCCAGTTCACTTGGTGCAGCTTCTTCCTGTTGTCTTGTGTCATACTGTACATCTTTTTTTTTTTTTTTTTTTTAAATTGAAATACAAAATTATGTCGTTAGTAAATTAATTTACTGCCACTCCAGAGGGAGTTTTTTGTGTAGTCAGACTTAGAAATGTGTTGTCACTCTTTGTCCTCATGCCAAATACAATTTATAATACATAAAAAAAATTTTCTTAATTTTTTGTTAAATTTGTCACACACTCTGTTTATATAAATGGCAACTGTAGCTCAGATCTCACTCTCGGTCTCATTAATCTCTCTTCCAGGGGCGTTCTTCCTGTACACTGGCCTGGTGGTGTTGGGTCTCCTCTTCGTCTTCGGCTGTCTCCCAGAGACTCGGGGCCTGCAGCTGGAGGACACTGAGAACTTGTTCACCGGTCAGCTCTGCTCCTGTGGAGCCTCCTCACCCAATGACAGCCGCAACGTCCACTACATCCGGGTAAAAGGCAACAACGGCTTCGCCTCTGACAGTGAAGCCTCAGATGTAGAATAGATGGGGATGATTTTTTTCTCTTTCCCCTGGTTCTTTGGTGAAGGGGAAGGTAATCATGCTGCCCTCTGGTGGATGTGATCAAACCTAAGCAAAAAAAAGGTTCGAGCTGTGTTGAGTCTTTACTGGCACTTTCCTCTCACTCAGGTGACTTTCCCTTCATCTCAACTGGGAGTTGGTTTGCTTTTCCTTTTTCTTTTATGCATCCCACTTGTTTCCCATCATTCCTAAAGTCAGCATGAATAGAAACGCAGAAACGAGACTTTCTAGGACAAGAGTGAGCAGCGTTCAATATAACAGAGTTACTGGGATGGTTAATATCCCAGCAAAACTATAGTAGGTCAGAAAAAAGTAATGTCACAAAGATAAAACTAAAACAAATTATGGTACTTTTTAAGGAAAGCCTGAAGTGTTAATTTCTATGTGTTTGACGTGGTTGCTTCCTTTACGTTCCTCCTGCTTTTTTATAACTTCACCAGGACAATTTTATTTCCAGAGATTGTCAAGAGCTCTTTGCATGATTTTAGTTTGAGTATCCATTTTTGAAGGACACTCAGAAGTTTAAAATACCAGCAAGTATGTGTTTGATGCCAGCCTTAATGATAGTTAACACAACGTGACACAGAGAAGAATGTCAGACACTATTGTTGACTTATTTCGTTTATTTAAACATTTGAATACCTGAACATGATGTAGAACTCTATTAAAACATTCCTGTTAAAGTCATTAACATGGTTTAACCTTTAACTTTGTGTTGGTGTAAAATCAAGTAGTTGATTGTGGGTTGCTGCTGTTGTCTGCACAGTGGGGGAGACTGCACTTTAAAAAAAGAAGTGTCTTTTTTTGCTAAATTACGTTTTTATGTGTCAGATTTTGAGGACAAGTTGCTCAAATCTTTAATTTTCTAGCAAGGTTTGGAGTACAGCCCGACAAACTATGGAACAGTGGAGTCAGACAGTGCTATAGCCTATATCACTGTAAGTACTGCATTGAGGTGCTACGTGTGTCTGCTTTGCTACATCAGCGCTAAATATTCCCTTTTTAATATTATATTTCATGTCTTTGTTTTCACAGCTCAAATGACGATGAACAAGTTGCTCTAAACAACTTAACACCGAGCACCAGTGTCCTGTTTGCACTGGCATGTGATTTAACCAAAGAAATTGCAATTTCTGTGCAACTGACAAGTGTTTCTTTTAAGTTTTATTTAAGAATAAACATCCTTTTGTTTTTAGTAATGTAGGAATCCTACAAACATCAGGAAATGCTAAGCTGAATAGTTTTCTGAACGGTGAATATTTTGGAAGTTGCACAAAAACTTTCATATTTGTGGAAACAAAAACGTTAAATATTTATAACCACATATTTTTGCAATCATTTCAAATAATAATTACCATATTTATTGTGAAAACTCAGTATAATAAGTGATATCACCCAGCAGGACATTCACAAACGAAAAATTGTGATACTTTGTACTGGAGAATGTGCAAATATTCTAAATACTAACACTGCCTGATTGTACAACAACCCTAACTCCTAACTCAAGTGAAAAATAATGATGAATTTATTAAGAAGTGTGATTAAAAAAATAATTGTCTACGGGCCATGAACCCTTCTAACCTAATGAATAGTGGATGTGTGATCATTTTGGCACTGTGTTACATTTTATATAAGAAATGCTCATGCTGTATTTACATTTGCATTCCAAGTCTGTCACGTTCTGTCATCAGTTAGAACTCTGGGAAATAGACATAAGCACATTAAAACAATTTGGTACAATGAGAAATTGTGTCTGTCAGTATTTATCATGCAAGCTTCAAGGCTCTGCTTAATGCAGCTTTTACATTTAGTAAACATCGGTATATGTGCTGCACATGTGAGTGGAAGGCGTGAAAAAACAATACTGTGGTTTGAAAGGATAGCTACCAGGGTTTAAAGGGTCTGTTCACCCAAATTACAAGAAACTTTATATGCCATTAATTTCAATTAAGTGGTTGATCATTTTGTCTATGAAGGGGACACTGAGTCAGATTGTCTCTGTAGAGTCACCAGCACGCAGACTTTGGCTTTGCTCCACTTCAGTATGCACTGACATGTATCTGGTTTGTGCTTTGGGCTTCTGGTAAGCTGATAGGTTTGTAATGGGACTCCTGCATTTACGGTGTGTCATTGCACAGCAGGAAGTGGTCGGCCGGAGTTCCGAAGGCTTTGACATACAAACCAGCTTTATATTGTGTCTGCACATTGGCTGGCTCCACCTGCTTGATTAGTCAGTTCTATCCGAACGCCACTGACCAGCTGTTCGATCCAACTTGCACTCTCACAAATAGCTTCAAGCCATTTCAATAACCTGTCAGACTTGCACCATTAATCCTGTATAGAATAATAATAGTATATAATTAAAAAAACAACAACACTCCGTGTCAGCACCATAGAAACTTCCTCATACAATCAGTTATGTTCCCTGTTGCTGGTATATTTTATACACTGCTCCATCACGTGATCTTTCACCTTAATGTCCCAGTATTGTTAGGATGGTCATCAACGGCCACTAGGTGGCACTAAAAGCTCACTTAAATGAGTAACTATAGAATCCCATTATTTATACAGGCCATTACTTCACTGATTGGACTAACAAGCAGGTTGAATTCAGACACTTCCTGTTTCCCTTCATAGACAAACACTTCTTTAAAATTTTGATTCACATAGTGATGTAAGTATAATGATTGAAGTTTTGCTTTTCAAAATATACGATCTTCATCTTCTTCGGTCATTCAGTGCTGTTAAACCAAATCAAGTGAGTTCAGTCTTGTTAAAAACATCCCCACTTAGATTGTTTTGTTAGTTGATGACATTTCATGTGAAACATCAATATTAGCTAAAATCTGGAAGTCAATCAATTGTTTTTGTTATCAACTTTCCTGATGTAGGCCTACTTCTTTTTATTTCTAGTACAAAAACTGACATCGCAGAACAGATCAAGAATCACAAACCAATATAAAAAACTGCCAAAGTCTAAAGATTAAAAATAACGTTTTGATAAACGTAAGAATCTGTGGAATTAAGCTGGTGATCTGTTAACAATATTTCTTCTTTTGGGGCGTCATGACATTGCGGCCTATGAACAGAGGAACCAAACTTACACTTTTATTCCTTTACACCTTTAAAAAAAAAATCCAAATGTTTTTCTCTTTGCACATAAATGCACAACACCCTTGTTATGACGTCATCTCGCAACAGTTTCCCAGGAGAGGGCGTGGTTTGGTGACGCATTGCGGCTCCCTCCCCGGTGCGTACACGGCGCAGAGAGCAGGAGGCTGGCGGCGCGTGTGCGCATTCCCCACGCATGTGTGCGTGTACGCGCGCGCGGCGATGGCTCACCTAGCAGCGGCGGCGGCGGCGGCGGCAGTCTGCGCGAGAGCTCGAGCCGGAGTGGGCGCATCCGGACCGGACCGTGCAGAGATGCGGCGCACGTAGACGCGACATGCGGACAGACCGCTTCACCTCCCCGCTCACCTCCTCGCCGGTGTCACGGTGAAAACACCGTTAAGATAAATATTTGTGTTTGTTTTGAAATGGCGGCGCTGAAGTCAAGGTGAGCAGCTCCGTTGCTCGGTCCTGCCGGGGAGTGCGCACTTTTTTTCCTCGCTCTTTAGCCGCGACGAGGAGCCAACGCAGCAAAAAAAAATCAGCTTTTTGTCCTTTTTCCTAACAAATCTTCCATAAAGAATCATGACGACGGGGCAGGATGACAGCTCAGTCCGCGTGGCACTGAGGTAAGTCACTGCAGTATCACTGAATTTTCCATCAACGTGTAAATGCGTAGCTGTGTCTTAATTGCCCGGTGCCACCTGTCAGTTTGTGCCGCGGGCCTAGCAAACACCTGCAGAGCGGCACCAGCATCTGCTGACCCACACACACACAGATACACACACGGTACCTATAAATTATCAGCCTCGTTTCATTTAAAGCACGGTGACCCACTTCCAGCCGGTTAAACTCCTGATGCTGCCGCCGGCTTCTTCACTTTGAGGCTGTTTGAGGTTCACGGCCGCTGGTATTTGCAGCCAATCACTGTGTGATACTCAGTATGTTTGAGCAAAAACACATAAAGCATCTCATCCGTGGCACAGGTGCACACACACACACATCGGCAGCCTCCTGCCCTCTCTGGCATGCACGAGGAGGGATGATATCATCTTTTGTAACGGCTGAGCTATGAGAGAAGAAAAGATGGAGGGTGGGAGAGACAAAAAAGCCAGTGTGTCTCCTGAAGGCTGGCCTCTCCTCAAAGCCTCCTTGCAAAAAGGCAGTTAATCGATGAAAGAGGAGCTTCACTGACAGCCAGGTTTTCAGAGGGAGGACAGTGGAGCGTTCAGTTCAGCTGCTGTCAGGCTGTCAAGTCGGCTCTTTGTTTGGAGACATACAGTGGACACATCACTCATGGATCCACTGATTCAGGCCCGTTAACATTTATTCAGACGTGACTGCTTTTTAAGAAAAGGACACAGATTTAGATATGTTTTCCTCTTGGTACACACACTTAAGGCAGGGCAGTATGTCAGTATTACAATATGAAACTAGGCATCCTTTTAGATTTTGTATATTGTTATGGTAATATGGCTTTAGTGTTTTCTTTTCCAGGCTTTAGAGGCAACAGTATTGACATGTTTTTGAACTTCCCAGACTGTTGCAGCTGTTCTTATATTTGCCTTTACCCACTAAGTCCTTTTAACCACATTGCTGATGGCTATTTATCAAAAGTTTCATTGTTGTTTTGTGAAACCACTAATAGTAAACCCTGCAATATTGTTGCAACATTAATGTTTTGCAGCAAACAGGAAAGGAAAACCTATTTTTTCCTTTTTTATTGTGATCACTGTTTGTAATAATAAAAGTACCTGGCCTATCTCCAATGTGGCTTTGACTTACAATCGAACATTAAGCCCATTTAGATGAAGATACTGACATATTTTATAGCATCATTCAAGCCAAAAACACAGAGATATGTTTGGAGTTTTTTTGTCCATGTTGTCCAGCCAGAGCCGCTCCCACCCAGCTGGTGAGGTGGCACAGTGACAGACGAGAGGCATCATGGGAAACCAGCGTCCCTCTCCGTGTCTGAGACCATCTGATCATTATGAAACGATAGATGACAGCTGTGATGCAGCCTTCGTCTCATCTCTCTCCTCTGTATCGGCTTGTTTTCCATCTTGTTCTTGCTGAGACTCATCCTCACGAGCACTTGCTCCAAAAAGTGCATCATCATTGTGTGCGTGCAGTGTCTCTGACCATCGCTTCCTGATTCCGTCCCCCGATTAGATGAGGGGAAAATCCACATTTTGAAGCTGTTAAAAACACCTGTTGGTGATGCAGCTGACATGTGATCTCTGTTTTGTTGGATTTGTTTTTATTCTCGCGTGAAGCTTTTTAAGCAGCTGATGTGATTTTCAGTCGAGGCTTTTCCCAGCTGAGGTTTGTCTGACCAGTAAAGATGTTTTAATGCCACACCTTTTTAAAATGAGAGAGCAAAGGTTCTTTCTGGGGATGCCATTTTGCTTCTAATATTTACCATACAGGAAGAAATTCATCATTAAAGAGACACACATCAGTTTCAACACCGAAAATGTCCATAGATTGGATTTACAAGTGCCACGTCCCCCTCTGGAGCCTTTAATGCTGTCAGGTCACACAACCGACTAGGAGTCGAGCAGGAGATCCGCTTGTTCCTTTCTGTTTGTACCTCTTAAACTGCACAGTCAGTAGATAAAGGCCTGTATTTTGAAGCACATAGTGAACAAAAAAACAACACCTGTACTCCTTAAATGCTGCGCAGTAGAACAAATACAGACTTACTTTAAAAGTTCAGTTTATAAACGTCAAGTGACTTGCACATCCGTAGCATAACATTCATGAAGGTTTGTAGGACTCACGGACTTCACCTCCTTCTGCATTTATAGACTCTCGTATATCTCATGACTCAAAATGTTGCAGCAACATTGTAGTGATAGTGAATACATAGTGTAGACAGTGATTTTTTTGCTGTCGTGTTGTGTACAGGTGACATCTATTGCACGTCTGTCTGTCTGTGCAGTTTGTGAAGCCCTCTGAGACAAATCGTAATTTGTGATTTTGGGCTATATGAAAATAAA
>JAQLOL010000023.1:28063978-28084625 GCA_029783665.1 Naso thynnoides
CCTCTGAGACAAATCGTAATTTGTGATTTTGGGCTATATGAAAATAAATTTGATTGATTAATTAATGGTAAGACAATAAATATATAGATGTATCTGTTGTTCGTGCCGGTGTCTGATCAGTATCGATATCGGTGGATGGCCTGATCTTAGAATACTGGAACAAAAACTGCAAACTATGGCCTCAGAAACCAAGAGCAAATGAATTAGCGCGTGTCTAACACAGAGTCTCAGATTTCATAGCTTACATGCGAGCGTGAAGAAACATAATTGAGACGTTAGCCAGTTTTTCCAGCCTGATTCAGAATCAGGAAGTTTGCTTCAAAGGTAAATTGCAAAGTAAATTATACACTTATAAACAAAAGTACACGTTTGTTCAAGCTTGTTATGTGTTTAAAATGAGTTGCACTTTCTAAAAGAGTCTTTCTAGGAGCATGCAAATTGCAGTTCAAATGTGGTCACCGTACAGCCAATCAGAGGTAAATGTTTTCTGTTCTGCTTCCAGGACGTAAAATTACAGCCCTGAGTCAAGCTCGCTGAATTTCGCTCCGTCATAAGTTAAGACCTATTTGCTCAACATTTCCCTAAAATCTTAATCTTTAAAAGTTAATCTCAGTTAATCTTTCTAAATAATTTTTTTGGTTTTAACCCCAACATGCAAAATCTACAGTTTTGAAGCATTCAGGACATAATGTTCTAAAATTAGTGTTGTAATTACACGGCATTTACACTTTGCTTTTTTCCACCGTGACACTCAGCTCTCCTGATGGGTTTGCAGTGGCGTGTTGTAACTGCTACCAACTGGCAAAATAGTTTGTCAAGACTGTTGACATGTCTCACCGTGCATGTGCTCAACCAGTTCAAATGGGGTGTGACAGTTCATTCTCTCAGCTGCTTAAAGTCCAAATAAACCCAGCTAGCTCCTGTATATTTAGGTGTGCAACAAAATACCTTGAATGTAAATGTTATGGAAAAGCTTCTCCGTTTATCTCACAGAGCAGCAGTTTTAAATGTGCAGTTTGGGCTGTAATGCTTGATCCCAGATTGCATACTTCCTTAAACAGTGTTGCTCAAGCGCTGAGAGGTCCACTTAAGGTTGTTTTAATCAGTGAAAGGCCTGAGCTTATCTCAATACAGGCCGTCCTGTTTCTTTAAACATCCACATAGGAACGCAACACAAATTTGCTTTCCACATGCATTCGTCCATTGTGTGTTTACCCACTGCAAGGGTGAGTGTTGATAGTCCATTGAGAAAGAGTTACACAGTGCACCGCCCTGCCTACAGTATATAGATTATACTGTAGTCGGCTTATTTGCACACTGCAGGATGTCACAATAGTTTGTCTTTAAGGGTCGGTATACATTTAGAGAAAGGGCTCAGGAGGAACTGAAGACTTGTTCGACCTGCTCGCTGCACATAAAGCAGCTAACATTTATTTTCCAAGTGGTGACAGGTGAGGAGTTTGGATCAAAGAGGCAGGGAGTGACTTGCACTGTGTATTTCTGTTGTAACAACTTTGTGTGCTGTAGTTTGGCTGCTGCATCAAAGCTCATTAACCACCCACTAACATGAAGTGACCTGCAGAATCAAAACACACATTGCATCATGAAAATTCAGTCTTTCCTTTTCGTTTTCTTGTAACAACTTGCTGATTTTGTTGGTCAGCTGAAGGGCACAACAATGACGATAATGAAATTAAAGAGGCCCCCTAAACCTCTTAAGGCTTAAGTTACAGGCGTACTTAAATGTAATGACATGGAGGCAGGCAGCAACTGGTATGAGTGGTTCAGTCTAAGCTTCAGGTCGGAGCTCACGAGCCAACTGTAGAGACAGAGTTAACTGTGTAGGACAAGCTTGTTAAAATGAGCCGTACGATTAGAGCAGATATCTTCTATTACTCAATGACAAGACCAGGCCTTAACTTAGATGACAAGAGACAACAGCTGGCAATACCTGCAGGGGGTTACAGTGCACAAATGTGTGTTTTAAGGCAATTAGAAGGAATAGGTTTCCTCCAACAGTCCTAAATGGCCTTAAATAAAGAGGGACCCCAAAATTTTAAAAGAACAGAATTGACAATTTGGCAATTTTTTGTCAAAACTTTTGTCTGAAAGCCAAACAGAAAGTAGAAACACGTGCAGGGAGGCAGTGTTGGGTAGTTTTACATGTAATTAAACAAGTAGTTTAACTACATTTTGCAGTAGCTCACAGATAGTTCAACTACATTCATATTTACAAGTGACGTAAGTAGTTATATTACCTTTTTTTGCCATTTTTATGTAGTTAACTACAGAAACTACAGCCTTTTTTGGGCCATAAAAGAAGAGGAATTAATTTTTATTTTAATTGTACCATTACTTTTCTAATTGAACCCCCATTTACGAGCCCACATTGGCAATTTTTAAACAAATTGGCACTTTTAATTTTGTGTTATATTTGTTGTAAATCTTATTACATTGTCAATCGATCATTTTATTTACAAAGTAGTTTGAACTACTTTTCCTAAGTGGCTTTAGTTAACCAAACTAGATTTCTCTCTGGGGTAGCTTTGCTGTAGTTGAACTTCTTCCAGTAATTGGTAGTTTCTTGTTAAGCTGTGCTTTCAGAGTAGCTTCCCCAGCACTGCAGGGAGGACTGCAGAGGAGCTGTGGGAGCTCAGATATGTGATGTTCAGACGTGTGTTCATTACCCATAGCATCACCATGCAAACACAAAAGCCCCGACGGGTTTAAAGCCTCTCTAAAGACCTCGTACTTTGTTCACATCCACTGAGCCAAGCCAGTCTGTCAGGAGTTAGCCCAGCAGCGTCCTGTGAATCTGTGTGTGTACGAGTGTGTGTTGGTCTCGAGCTGTTCTCCATTTCCTCCCATTGTTGTAGCTATTAGTCTGGTGTAAAATTTACGCTCGCAGTCACAGTTACAGTTTGACACTGTGTGAAAAAACTGCACATTTTCATTCTTACACTATATGCTACATAAAGCCCCTCCAAGGAACTTTAATTTTATGTTGATTGTAGCTGCGTTTTTACTGTTATAAGATCTTGTCTAGTGCAAGCATTTGTTTTTAAAGAGAGTGAAAGACACTTGCCATAGATCAACAATACCAGTTTGCCGTAAACACAAAATCTTGAAATTAGAAAGAAAAATATTCTCCTGCTTCTAGTCATGGATACTGAAAAAGAGAAAAGCAGATCGATCATGCTCATAAATCTGCTCATAAACGACAAATCGTCTCTTCCAGTAGCGTTTCCGCTCACTGAGCAGACCGGGTAAAGGCATAGTAACACACAGGATGGTAATCTCCAATCTCCTTGCAGATGGTCTCATTTGCTGCCATAGATACGATGTGAGGCATCAGTAATAAATGTAGACTGCTTTGTACCCTGATAAAGGTTCCTTGTAGGGACTTGTAATTATTAAGGTGATAATGACATTTCATCTGCATCGAGCTGCAAAGATTAGTAAAAGCTGAGCTTGTAGACAAATTGTGCCGATTTTTCTAAATAGTTACCGAGAGACTGCTGAGTTGTGGACCTTCTGTTTTGATTAAAAGGTAAAACAAAGAGCAGGAACAGCTGGTCATGGTTGTTTTATATCAACTGTCAACCCTGAATATTTAAAACATTCCTCTAGACTGTAAAATGAGATTTAACTTGAAAAACTGTGCTTCGGGTTTAGCCCAGCTGTAGTGTCAATAATGCTGGATGTACACTGCCACCGGGGAGTCTGCGTTTCTCTTTGTTTCTTTGTCTGTAGTGATGAGTGTTGGCGGCGACCTTCAGTGTTTCCATCCAGCTCTGCATCCTCACTCTACAATCTCTATTCTTTTATCAGGGAAGTGGCCTGAGGGGAGCTCTCACTGTGCTGTATAACTTCGACGCACATGCCACTCGTCTTTTTAAGTGTTAGCCAAAGTGTTAAAGTGCAAGCCGAGTTACCCAGACGGAAGCTATGAATAACAGCCACTTTGCCTGCAGCACTAGTTGAAGTAAAAGTGGAGCTCAGCGTAGAGCAGCTTTGAACACACACTGCTCACTGCAGTGTGTGATAAACTGACCTTACCTCGCTTTGTATTCAAAGGTACTTGAAGCAGTGCACTCAAGTTGCCAGATAATGTTTCTTTATAGTGTTGCTACTAGAGTTAAAGTAGAAGTTTATGCTTTCTGTACCTGTAATTAAGCTTTTAGCTGAAATGAGTTTAGCCCATAAAATGTCATTAAATAGACGCAAATGTGCTTTAACAAGAATCCAGACCTCACGATGACGTCTTTGGTTTGTTTGTTTTGCCTGTCAAACAATCCAAAATCCAGAGATCCTGAACAAAAAGCTGCAAATGCTCACATCTGGGAAGCACCTAACAGGAAATGTTTGTGTAGTTAGGCTTAATTTGATAGCTTTTGAAAAAATATCTAACTGCACATATTTTGCACGCCATTGAAATTTCAGTAGGACTAGAGGGAATTATCATTTTTATATCATTATAAGAATTATGGTGTGGTTTTTTGCAGGGATCTGTACCAAACAAAAATGTTTTCTTGAGTCTGAAGAACATCATGTGTAGCTCAGGACATCTCTGCAGGACCATATTGTTTGAATTAAAATGGTTTTTTGGCACATTTCTCATTTAATAAGTATTGCACCCCACTGCAAAATTAAATAAAATAAATTTCGATAAATTGTTCAGCCCTACTTGAATTGCTTATTAATTATCAAATTGTTTATATAGTTGATATTATGTGTAGGGCTTACACTGTAAGCCAGTTGATACATTAATACAAAGTTATCAGTTAAGCCTCAGCTGTGAAAAAAAGACAAATTTTCCTATAAGTCTCTTTTTTTTCATTAAATACCTTTAAAGTTCAGACTAGTGGTCACACAAAACAAGCAGTGTAAGACATCATCTCAGTGTTTGGGGTATTTTTTATGATTTAATGAATAATAATAATCCAAAAAGCAGTTGCAGCCCTGTACAAGCATCCTAATCAGAGTTGTTGTACAGTCTGTTGCGGGACTGTAGACGTCTCTTTACAGCAGGGAGAGTTCATGCGGCAGCAATGATCAGATATTCAAATTATCTTTAGTAACTGACTTTGTCATGCTGACAGGCTGCTCTTTATAACGTAGTAATTTGAGTGAAACCCAGATACATTTCCAGTGGTAAGCCATCATGACCCTCTTTCTAGACAGAAGGAGCGTAGCCTACACTTATATTCAACTTGCCCCAAAATAGACTCACGACTGGCCACAGCATTGCTGGAAGACCTCAGTTATCTATATCACGACCTCGATGGAGTCAGCACATTTCTGCCAGACGCATCTGCAGCGACGCAGAGAGCCTAAAGCACAGCATGTGGACAGGTTATGACAGGGGAATAGATTTCCCTGTCACGGAGCACTAGGGAAACAAACTGGTCATGCAAAATAAATTGGATGTAATTAGAGAGTAGCTTATATGTCCACCACACCCATGCAAAAATGTTGTTCTCTCAGATGCTGCCTTTGTTTTCGCTGCTCTACCTTTTTTAAGCATTTTCTTCCTCTATGTTCAATTTGTGTTGTCTGCCAGTTCCTCCTCATGCAGAAATGTCCAGTTAAGGGCTAAGCTAAACTGGATGAGGTCTAAATGTGGACCTGGTGCCACAA
This sequence comes from Naso thynnoides, assembly GCA_029783665.1. NCBI lineage: Eukaryota > Metazoa > Chordata > Actinopteri > Acanthuriformes > Acanthuridae > Naso > Naso thynnoides. The sequence goes on from JAQLOL010000023.1 coordinate 28,069,619, forward strand.
ATAGGAGGTGGATGTAACTTAACTTCCATCATTAAACTGCCAACAAAATGTCACAAATAGGCCTCAGACGCCCACAAATAGCTCTGTTTGCATAGTGAGCTGCCGTCATGTTATTTATGTCTAAAGGCTGCCAGTGCAGTTAATTATTTAGGGATGCATTTTCTATGTTAAGGACGCCATCATGAGTCTTCATAAATCAGGCCGTGTCTATTCCACCATTAAAATGTCATATCGGAGTTTAAATCTGTGGTGTGGCCAGTATCACAGGCCAAATTTGGATGATGCATCTTTAAATGATCTTAAAGCCAGATTATAAAAAAGGTACAATTGGCTCAATGAAGGTGGTGATGTTTCCAGTGGATAAAAAAATATCAAAAACTGCCTGTTTATGTTTTTAAGAGGCCAAAGGTATGTCTTCAAATTGCCTTTCTTGTTCAATAAAAGCACAAAAACCCAAAGATCTTTTATTTACAGTAATATCAACTGGAATTTTTGCTAAATAAATGTGCTGATTAAGTTTCTGTTAATTGACTTACTGTTTCAGTGTTAATATCGGATACCACTGCCTCAATATTTAATGAAATCTTTGACATATTATCCATATTAGCACTGTGATCTGTTGTACTAAACATTTAAGAAGGTCAAATCAGATCAAAAATTTTGTTTAAAAAAACAGCTGAAACTATTAGTCAGTTAATCAGTTAGTCAATTGACAGCAAATTGATCAAATATTTTTACAACTGTTAAAGCTGAGGCAGGCAAAGTGTGGAAGTCAAGCTAGCTGTGGCACGAGACTCCTAAGGAAGCAGCTCCACTGCACCCTCTCCTCCCTGTTTTTGCTCCAGCTCGCATTTTAATTAATCTGTTGTCGCTCTCTCTTTTAAGTCCAGTTTACACCAAAGATTCACGACGAGATGAAACAGTTGTAGAGAAAGTTGCAGCAGAGTAAACTGGTCCGTCTCAGCTCGACTCAAGCCAGCTGACAGTATTGCCTTCGGCTCAACTTGTCAAATCAGAGGCCAGTTTTTGAACGTAAGACACGTCACTTGTTTCAACAGCCAATCAGCAGTGGTGACGTCACCTGTCACTAAGAAGTGGAGCGTAGAGCCACCAATAGGAACATGTGCCCTCTGAAATGACCTATGATTGGCCAGAAAGAGTCTGTCATGGTCTTCATTTGCTTAAACCCTCTCAGGTATTTTTTTTACATAGACCAATCAGCTAAGAGCGCCACTAGCTGCACGGCTAACCGAGCTAACAAGCTAATGGCAGCTACTAGCTACGACAGAAAGTATAGTGGAGCAGTAAGGGGCTTCCTCGTAATATGCTGCCCCAATCATCTTTACTCATTGCACCTTTAAAGACTACAACAGCATCTTCACACCTTTTGTACTTGGAGGCTGTCAGTCACCTTCCACTGTCAAACCGTCTTGCACCATGAATGCAGCCGTGGATTAAAACGGGCTGAGGGCAGAATATGCAAAAGACTCACCACCACCTGCTGGTATCATGTAGCAGCTGTGTGGATCTGCATATTCATGAGGTGGTAGTAATTTGAATTCTGCTGCAGGTGTGAACACTCAGCGTGGGTGGTGTCATTGTTAAACGTTCCAGTGTTGATTGGCCACCCGCTGGTAAATAATGGAAGGAAATAAAATCTTAAATCTGACAGAGATGCTAACGGTTAACTGTGGAGCCAAAGTGACTCCCACTCGACCTCGACTGTTTATCAGCTAACCTATTAACTGCTTTCTGGCTGCCTTGAAAGCTGCAGATGGTGGCTGGCTGATGTGTCCTTGTGTGTGTGCGTGCACGCACATATACACACATAAAAACACACACTCTCCACATTTTCAGGGTGAGCCTTTGTGCCACTGGCCTATGGTTGACACAGAGATGGGACTCCTGTGTCAACACTGCATGGTTGAATGACACTGCAGTCCAGGCCTGACTTTGTGCTATCTGCAGTGAAGTGGAATTAAAAAAATAAAAAATCTAAATATCCACTCAAAATTCATCACACCACATTATCATATGTTCCTTTCTCTTTCTGGCGGAGTGGTCTTTGGTGACTGTTTAATAAGGTTTGGGTTGGTTGGGTTGTCGACAGTAACTGGTATTGATGATAACTAATATTTAAAAATGAAATGTTAATGCTGTGTTTAAAATACACATATCACAAATAGTAAAGCACATCTTAAACCATTTCTTAATGTTCGTTTCCACCCACCACAAATCAGCAAAATTCAGTAAGTGTGATTGTTCTGTTTGAAAGATTTTGTTCAGCTCTGGGTACAGACTCTCTCATTACTGGGGCCCGACCGTTACATCAGTTTGCTGGTATTACTGGCCAGTATTAGCCTATCACTGATAAATTGGTAGCGGTGTAGCCTTTATGTTTTACAATATGGGCTGATATTAAAACCGTTTTCAAGGTCAGAAAAAAATGCTTGAATTGTCAACTGTGTAATAATGAATGTTAAAATGTTAGATACCCTGCCTCTATCTTTGTCACAATTATGTGCTAACCACATTCAGACAATATTATGTATGTATTGGAATTTTTGGGGGCTCTTTAATATTGCCATTGATCCCAAAAATGCCATATCGGTCAGGTCCTACTCACAGTCTCCTTTTTCCTCATGTGTTAAGTACAGTTTTCGTGAAAAAAGACACAAAGCACACAAAAAAATGTCAAAGATTAACTTGACTGATAGTGTTATTTCTTTTTCAAAGTTAATATCGTGATCATATCATTATCGTGATTTCCTCAGGCCATAATTATCGTGTAGTGAGTTTTATGACGGCTCTGATTTCCAGCCATTTGGGTTTGGGCTTTTCATCTGTGCCTCAGTACAAATCAAAGGGAGACTGACCTCAGTCTTAAAAACTAACAACAAAACTGGCACTCTGAGTTGGGCAATTATTTGGTCAAAATCTCCTGTCATATATGCAACTTTATATTACGGTAAAGGCATATTACAGTACACTATTTGCTCTGTAAATTCAGTCAAGAAATTGGTTTTCGTCACTGTGCAGCTAAGTAAATTTTATTTCAGATTAAACAGCCAGAGGAAATAGGGCTTGTAATAATAATAGGCTCGACTGGTTTCTGCAGGCTGCACTGCTGTTACATGAGATGCTTGACATCATGGTGTTATATTAGTGATTCCAGTTAACAGCAAACACTCAGTTTATTTGTTGTGTTACATGATCCAAATTTAATAAAACACCTCTCATCATAGGCTTAACGTGTGTTTGTGTGAGTGTTTCCACTCCTGAAAAGGATGCGTCATTCATAGCACACGTACGTGTCCACAAATAAAGTGTATCAAGCAGGCTGGAAAAAGAGGGAGGCTGTAAAAACATTGCTGTACCATCAGTTTACAGTAATGTGATACTAAAAAGTGAAGAGTTCGATCTGCCGTGTTTTTTTGTGGCCTTGTTCTCATTTAAGCTTCAGCTAGATTTGTGACAAAGACACTTAAAAATGTGAAAGCAGTGAAGATTTCAGAGTTAGGATGAGGGTCTTTGCCACAAACAAAGTGAAGTTTTAGTCACCCTGTGTTTTGAAAACTGCTTGCTGTGTGCACCACTGAGAGAAGGATCCATGTTCCCCCCACACTGACCCCAGCCTGTCTGCCAGTTTTTCCTCCCCATGTTGACAGCTACAGAAGATCCCTAACTGACACCTCCTGTCGCCTAACCTTCCCCTCCCCTCCCCGCCCCTGATAATGATGGGGTGGTCTGCTCCCTGACCCTTGACCTGCAGGAAGCAGTAAAGCCATTATCAGCATGCCACGGGGACTTGGCGCAGCCTTGTTTGTTTTTGAAAGCACATTTTCCGAAAGGCTCACAAGCTCGAGGATCAGAGGGATATCCACGCACATCCAGAGCTTTATTAGAGGAAGATGAACCGATGAGCTCAGGTCAGCAGCAGAGCAGTGTCAGCCTGCACGAAGCTGCTGCAGATTATAAAACCCAGGCTGTTTGCCCTGACGGAGGCCTGACTGTGTGTCTTGTTTTCACAAGCTGTTCTCTGTATTTGCTGTTGCTCTGTAACACACCAAGTGACAAGTCCTGTGAGGATAAAACCTTTATAAAAATAATGGTGACTCAGTTTGGAGTCAGGTGTAGTTGCACATTGCTCTGTTTAAGCCAATTCCTTTTTGGATATTTTAAAAATGTTTTTAATAGAAAGAGCCCAACTTCCAAACTGTGTCATACTAAAAGTCTAAATTTGCAAAATTGTGATTTAAATCGAGAAGTAAAGATTACAAAACTGACCAGACATTTAATATCATTTTATCTACTGGAGTGTCTTTGATCCTCCGTCCAGCAGACCTAATCTAAGTCTGTTCAAAACAAGTACTGAGATTTGAAAATGCGATTTGCAGTGTTCTCGCTCTAATAATCCTCAGAGATTATTTGTCGAGGGCAGAGCTGTTTTGGGGGACAAGTCCAAGTCTCAAGCCTGTCAGAAGTTTAATTTCTCAGGTCAAAAGTCTTTGATGGACAAATTTGCAAGTCAAGAGCCAGTCATTTTATGACCAGTAGGTGACAAACCATTTAACCTTTTCCTTTTAAAAAGATGTGTCGATGCTGTTTCTGTTACTTGGCCAAATAATCTTCTTGTCATGTGACCGCTCCAGAGCTGTCAGCCCCTGTTTCTCAGTACTACTATTTATTAATTAAATTGCTGGTTCTGATTTTAAAATGACTTAATGTGCTGAAGTAAAATTGACTAACTGAGTTAAATTGCTGTTGCGCAGACACTGAACAAGGTCTCAACACTTGACCTGAGGCTAACTCTCTTTCCAGCTCAGCTTTTTGCCAATTTCTGCTTCATATCCACTAAATGCAAGTTGGACGTTTAACCCAGTCAGAGTTTGTGGCTTTGTGCAATTAACATAGTCTATAACTACAGCTTGGCTAAGTGGTTGTACTTAAAAGGAGGTAAAATTATCCCTTTGGGTCCAGAATAATTATATGATAAAGCCTCCTTGATGATCGTGCTTCAGTCGTGAGGATGGAGATGCAGAGAAAATGCTGAGCCTTTCTCACTGGCTGGGTTGGCATCATATTAACCTCATCCTGAGTCTTTGACGGGCGGCAGGATGCTGAGCCGGCTCTCCTCTCTGATGCCCCTCCTCCTGGCATCTTATGGTCGGCCAGACTAACATTATATCCTGCTGGGATCGGATTATGACTTTAATTCTTGGCTTCCATTGCCGGTCACCATGGCAACCACATCCTTTATATCACGCACTGTACAGACAGCACAACCGTAAAGACATATTGGTGTAAAATTATAAAATGTTGACTTTCCACTGATGGAAAGCTAAAGCTTTTATCAGCGATGAATGTTTTTTTTAGCCCATGCACAGATTGTGTGCTTGTGGTTCTCCCGCAGCTCATCTGTGGCCTCGTGTTGAGGGAAAGTAGACAGCGCTCTGAGCTCTTTGTCTGGTGCAGTAGGTGGTCCTGTCTGGCTCAATAGGCAGAGCGTGAAACCACTTCTAACAAGGTTTTTGATACTAAAAATGTACCGTCTCATTGTACTGCACGGCTGTTAAAAAGCATCTACCAAAGCCACAGAGAGTCTTTGTCACACATCTATCCTGCAGTGGTACTACAGTTTTATTTAAAATTTCATGTAGATGAGCTAAAATTTTAATTTTGTTTTGCCAGGTTATTGTTTGAGATCACAGCAAGTTTGTAGTAGTCGGCAAACATGCTCTCAACACCAGATCTGTCTCGATGTCCACTTCTATATATTAATGCCTTCCTCTGCACAGTGCGTTGCCTTGCTTGCCTCACAATACACACAAATTTTAAATCTTCCCAGAAAATCCCAGAAATCGTTTTCAACTCCCAGTAAGTGTTTCTCTTCAAACCTGCACACAACCCCCTCAGACACACACATCGTCTGAGCTCTGTTGCACTAATCCCCTTTCTGCTGAGGTGACTTTTTTTTTTGCATATTTGTGTAACACGAAACTCTCCCAGCATGCAACATCCTAATATGATGGCAGCCAACACACAGGACAAAAGAATATTGTGCAGTAAAAGTATAGCAGTAGTTTATGTTGTATAAAGCCCGACATCGCTGAAATATTCCGCTGTACCATTATGTAAATAAAGCAAGTTAGTGAAAAGGATTGTAAGAGGGGATTTGAGAGGTTATTCCTGGAAATATGGTTTTGGGATAAGTGCTGAAGCCAAGAGTGGTCATAGTTGCTTCTCTCTTTTTTTATTCTGTTATCTTTAGATCACAAAAAATTATGTCATTATCACAGGATAAATTAATGCACTATCAGGGGATAACAAGGCTCATTTTCTTGTGTTAACGGGATAATTTATCTGGTTAGATCACTGCCACTGTCGGGGAGGATTCACAAACTAACAGTGGGTTATGATAAATGTATAAATGTGTAGTTATAATTCCTGCAGCTAGAGCAGACAACATCATGTTTAAAATCAAAGATGTTCATCAACTCCCACCTCTGCATCAGCCAGCAGCTGCTCAAATAAAGCCCAGGCCATTATTACTATAACGGCAGAGATAAAGACATTATTAAGAGTTCGGCTATCTACATGCTGGTGCTGACGGGACTCCCGATCTCTAATAAAAATGAGTGAAGAGAAAACAATGTTTTATTTGTAAGAGGACTTTGTTATTCTGTTATTACAGGAAATTATCCTTGTTTTCCCGTGTGAACGCATTAATTTATCCCATAATACTGCGATGATTATTTGGTGATCCCAAGATAAAAGAATGTAATAAAACAGCAGCGACCATTCCTTCTCTCAGCTCCCACAGATCAGAACTTGCATTTAAGATAGTTTTTTAGCAACAACTGTGCCTGAGATGGACCCATTTTGATCAAAAAGTCATCTGTAAAATCTGATTTATGCAGCAAGTTAGCACTGAGAACACGATGAGGACACGTCTTCTTATCTTTTTCTTCAATTCAGTTCAGAATACTTTATAATATGAACCTGCCGCTTTAAAATTGGCTCTTGAAAGAGTCTTGTTTGCAGTATGTTAGTAGTGGGACATTGTCCTTCACACACAGATGGAATGAACAGTAATGCCTGATGATCGACCCCATTATTTATCTGGTTTTACAGGTGGTTTAAATAACACATTTCCTGCTTCAGAGTTTGATTTTGAGATCATTTCTTTCCCCGTGCGATGTTTAATAGTCATGAGATTGACCGACACGTCTGAGTAACGCTGAATGACGTGAACGACAGGATTGTCACATGCTCAATGCTCACAAAAGTAAATGGCACTGGTGACTTCCTCAATCATCACTTCACATTACTGACGTACGGATGAAGATACAGGACCTTTAATCAGAGAAGAGCTCACTTCACTGCAGTGTTGAACAGACTGCCGTGTGCTGGGATGTTTGATGGAGACTATTTATTGTCTTTAACATAATGCTGCCACGTCTATAACTTTTTATTTCTGTGCTAAAGTTGCTGGGAAAACAAATCTCCCTCAGGGAAAATAAAATCTAAATATAAGTCTGTGGTTTTGTCTTTGTAGAGACAATGACTGACAGGAAGCTTTCTGTGTTAGTAGTAAGTGCATGCTCCTGTGATTCGCAACTTACCTGACCAGTTTCAAATTGTCCTTGTGTTACAGTGAACAGGTTAACTCCACCCAGCTGGCAAGCGTTTTTTAAAAATGATTTTCTGATGAATCCTTCAGTTAAAAGGGAAACAGATGAGGTGACAGCCTCAGAGCAATCGGCTGCCCTGTCACAGCTACACTGCAAAAACTCATGATTCCCCTTTAATTTCTCGTCACAATATCTCAATACATATAAAAGAATGCACTGAAAAAATAGAGATTTGTTTTCAGATGTCACAATTTGTTTCACTGGCAGATATTTTACTTATTACACGCAGAAAACACCACATATTCTTTCCTGCTTGTTTTTGAGGTGGTAGTTTTTTTCCAGTGTAGGCTCGTTCCCTGCTGCTTCACTGCGATTACAACCACAAGGAGGCGTGTCATCATCGGCTGGCCCCGCAGTGTCTGGCCACAAGCCAAGTGTGTGACTGAGAAACACACACGCTGTCTTATTACATTCTCTTTCTTCTGCACACACTCTTCTCTCTCTGTCCTTCACATAGGCTTAATTGTCTCCTCTATGAAGGACAGTGAGACATTTCATGCTTAAAGTGGAGCGGGCAGCACAGCGGCAAGTGACATCATTGCGAGCTGCCGCACTGCTGCACTCAGCAAATCCTCACATAAGAATCCAGCCTATTTACTCTCCAGTCTGCAGTGACCACTGGGACCGGAGCATTTGCCTGTGTGTACACGAACAAAGGTTGCTCTAAGTCGTATTTTTCTCCATGTGTCAAAGAAATAGCCGGGTCCTCCGCAGCACTGCCCTCTCTCTGCAAATGACAGTGAAGAAATGTGCACATCTAAATAACTTCATAAATGTTGTTTCTGTTCTAGGGAGATTCCATATGTATAACTACATGGGACAAGTGAATTTCAGTGTTCATTTTCTTCAAACATTTCATATTCAGAGAAGCACACTTAATGCAAGTACAATCAATGCCTACATCATGCCATTTAACTTGTGATAACATCTCCACCTCTTTGAATAGCAACGCTTGTTGCCTCCGCCACCACTGCAGTATCGCATGCATTTTCTTTTTTTAAAAAAAAGCCTATGAGATCCTGTAACAGCTGCTCGATATTGGATATTTTGAAAAGTAACAGTAAAAGTAAAACAAATGACGGTAAATATCCCAATATTCGATATAGGCCTAAGCCAAATATAAATACTTTTGTTTGTAAAATAACAACAGGTTTGACATAAATCAGTGTCATCTTAGTTTTCTGCCTGCTAATCACGTATTAGACATATTTTTTGTCAGGGATGCAAAAAAGCTCATCTAATAAAATCTCAATAAATAAATATATCTCTTCTAATTTTCAAAACTATTTAAATAATTTACTTTCTTTTTTTTTTTTTTTGCTGACAGCTGGAGAGGAACTGTAACAGTAGATGAGGTTGGAGGGAGTTTGTAGACTGCAGTCTCAGACAGGCACTCACACTCTCACACCTCTGCTGCATATCCTTCACCGCTCCCCTGCAGCGATGTGAGACGACCGTAATGATTTATTGACCGCAGTGAGGAGGAGGAGGTTCGGCGGCGGGATGGCTGCAGGTTCAGGCGTGTTTCAGTGTTAATAGATGAAGCAACAGCTCAGAAACAAACTATGAATAGGCAGCATTATGTAGAGACAACAGGTAAAACAGCATCAGATGTTTGTGTTTATAGGCAGAATTGAAACGCTGTCATCATCAAGTGCTTTAAATATCTGCTCAAGTTGTTTTACAGCCCTTTTTTGTTTATATCTGTATCTGTTACTGGCTTGCGATGGCCAGACAACAAGTCTCTTCTGCAGGGACATCTCGACCCTCGACCCTGATCCTCACCTGAACTTTGACCTCGGCTCCTCCCCAAACACTCAAATCCATTGCCTGAAAATAGACGAGTCACCACAGCTGTTTTTAACGGCTCTGGTATTGATACAGTGATGCTCAGTTTACTGTGCATTTTACAAATTAGACCACACAGACCGCGACATAGGCTACAAGGATTAATGTTGACAATCAATGAGAGTATTGATCTAAACTTCAGGCTAATGAAAGGGCTGCAAACTGAGCCACTTCTTTAAATATCTTCTTATCAAAACTAGCTTCTTTTTCCCCAAGTATGAAGTCCAAGTCGACATTGAGCTTCAGTTGTAATTATGGCCACCCTTATTTCGAACACAGTGATGTTTATTTGTATTTCACAAAATGAATTTACAAGAATATTTTTTGTGGTCTTAGATTAGTCACCCTGTTTCAATTAAATTAAAATGATAATACAGTATGTCCGTATCATCACACAGCACATTTAAAAAAGGCAACAGTGCAATAAAAAAAAAAATCACTTCCCGGCTGTGGAAAAAATCAATAACTCCTACAACCTCATTTCAAAATCAGCTCAAACCTTGCAAAATCCTTTGTCACTGTTGGACCTAACTGAGTAACATGAATATTTGTAATGCTGAAAAAAAAAAGAAATCTCCTCCAAAAGCCTGAAGGTGCAGCAGGGACATGCAGTGTTTGCATGCAAATGAAAAGAGAGCAAGTTTGGGAAATGCCACCAGATTCCCGGGTGTGAAAGTGCTGTGGGAGCGACAGACAGGATTACACACCCAATTAGTGAGCTAAATTGTCTGAAACAAAGACCCCCCTTGTGGTTACTGGAAAGGATTAGATTTCTAGAACGCTCTTACAGGCCAAGGAAACATGTAATTGGTTAAATATGGTGAATTCGACATGGAAGCTAATTGATTTTCTGACTGGCATCACATTTGTTGTTTCACTGTGAGATCGAAACAATAAAAACCTGAGCTCTGTGGAGTAACTGAGGAGGATTAGAGATTTTTTTCTGTTTCTTTGTGTGCTTGTGTTCACTCAGGATTTGTGCTCCGAGGCTTCGTGATGTTCTTCTGAGCACAAACAGCTCTTCTCACTCACACCGGAGGGCGGCTCCATACTGCGATTGTTGTGTGTTGTTACCACTCAGCAGGTCGACTGCACCGGCCTATTAAGGGAAATAAACACTATATTCACATTTTTGTCTTGATGAGATCTTCCCAGCTATTTCAGGCAGTCTTTAGGAGAGTGACTGTGGTTATTGTCCAACTACATGTAAGATGAAACTGATTAGTTATATTTGCAGATTTGCAGAAATGTCTAGGTTTTTTCCCAGGTAATTGTTAAGCTGATGGTTTGGTTATTTTGCACGTCTGTTTTTATGTTTAAACTTAAACTGGTTAGATTTTATTCAAACCGACTGAACAGGCATCTGTTGAGAAAGAAATAACAAGCAGAATGTGATTAGTTAGTAGGGGGTAGGTTTAGGGCTGCTGCTAACGATTATTTTCAATATAGATTAACCTGCTGATTATTTTTACGGTTTTAAAAAAAATTAAAAAAGCTAAAAATGCTCATCCTAATACCCCAGAGCCCAATGCGTCATCTTCAAATTGCTTCTTTTGTCCAAAAAACAGCCCAAAACACAAAGAATCCTCTTTTACTATCATAAATGACACAAAGAAGCTCAAATTCTAATGTTTGAGAGGCTAAACCAGCAAGTCTGTTTAAATGAAAAGTGACTGAAACGATTAATCGATTGTCAAAATAGTAGGCGATTATTTTCTATTGACCGATTGATCGTTACAGCTCTAGTGACATTAAACAAAAGTATATTTAGAAAAAAAATTCCTCAGTGACCAACAATTCAAAGAGTCAGTTGTTAGAGATAAAACAACTCTTGAAGGACAGTGTGTTACCAAAAACATGCAACAGAGGAATAAAGAATAGTTTGCATTAGGGGCCTGACTGATATGTTTATCTGTTGCCATGTATCGGTATCAGCGTATTTTTTCTCCAAAATGTGCTGATATTATAACTGTTTTTAAGGCCAGAAAGAAATGCTTGGACAAGTGATTTGTAATGGTGTAATTGCGTAGTTTGTCCAGCAGAGGGTGGCCCATTATTTAATAATAAGTGAAGCGTTAACTGTTCAATGCACTGATATTTGGAATAAAGTTGTAAAATGTTAGATATCCTGCCTCCATTACATATCGCCGTCTCAAGTATTTCATAAACACATTCATATTTATATGTTTAACGTCTGACAACATACATCAGATATTGTAAATTTCTCACTGCAGAATATCGTTATCCGCATCAGCCTCAAAACTTCCATACAAGTCAGGCTGTAGTTTTCATATTCAGTTGGTATCTTTACCTGTTGTTCAACTCAGTGACCGTTTTCTGTCATTCCCTGTGGACATTGTGACCGCCAGTCGGGACATTTCTTCTCCTCCCTCGCCTCCATCCGGCTGTGTAATCCTGCAGCCGTGACGCCGGTGCAGCACTCAGATCCAGTGTCACACAGACTGACACAATGGTCGCACTGTGCTCCCCTTGCCGCATTGTTCTCCTCTGAACTCGGAGGCACAATGAGGCCCTTATCCATGCTGGACCGGGAGAGCGAGCGGCCCACTATCAGGTGCTTTTCTTCTAGGCTGGTGTTAGAGCTGAAACACGGGGAGAGTTTGTTTAAAATGAGACAGAGATACTTTCTGATCCCATGTTTAAATTAATTGCATTGCATTAATTGGCTCCTTCATTTCAGCCTGGTGTGGTGATCAAGTTTTGCTAAACTGAGGTTAAGATTGATCACGGTAACAGTGCTTAACAAGCATGAGACTGAGAGCCAGACAGCTGAGTGATGTGTACCTGCATGAGGAACAATGGATGTGCAACTTCTTTCTGACCTGCTAAAAGTAAGACAGGAGACTTTTCTGTCACGCAAAATTAGAATATTTGTAAAAAGAAGTTTCCAGTGTAATTATTTATGTATGACAATATGAAATCGATGCAAAAACTATGTTCAGTGGTTATGTTTTACATCAATAAAAAGGATTTAAAACATGTTTTACAACAAAAATTTTAATTGTAATTTGTTTGAAATCACTAAACAATGTAATATCTAAAAAAAAGGAAAGAAATCATATTGATATGATTCCACTTTATATTTGATTGAAAACAAACAATAATAAATATTTGTACCGCCCCTCTTTTCAGCAATAAAAATTGTTAGTCTTTTACTGTAAGACTTCTTAAAATGGTAAGTCATTTTTCCCATATAGCTGTAGTGTGGGCATGTATAACTTTATAGCAGTTACAGCTGTCCCCCCATTTACTTTGCACAATTTTTTATTTTTATTTTTAAAAATTATTTTCAACCTATATGTCGAAGTGGTTTGGATAAATTTGATCTGAATAAGTCTGATGTGGAATTTTGGACACTTTCCTTGGACGATTATGGAAGTCTTGAATTCCCGCCCAAGCATTTTAATGTTGTTTTATTCATCCTACCTGCATCCAGCAGAAATAGAGTACGTGCTCACTTTCATCGCTGAATGAACACAGTGCCACTGTCTCTCTTCTCCCACATCCCACATTTCTGTAGTTAATCCCTGCCAGATTTCAGCCGCCAACATTCAGGACTCATCACTTACATTCAGCCTTTCAGATGGACAGACGGACACACTGAGGCAGTACATGTTAACCCAGCTGGCAGGTTTTATGGGGCAAAGTATTGGGTCAGAGTAGGATGTTGATCCTGCACGCTTAACAGTCGCTCTTTCTGTTTGCTTGTTTCTTTAGTCATTGGCCGGCCGTACAAGTACTTACCTTGTTTTTTCTAGTTTTATTGAATACAGGCAGAGTAAGAAGAACTAAAGCTATGCTTTACTACATGTCAGGTTTATTTCCTGTCCTGACTCCTGTTGTTAATTTTTGTCAGTATTCCTGGTTTTATTTGATTGCGACTGTGATCCAATAATTGCAAATGATAATTGCAGAACTGAAATCTCATTTATTTATTTTTATCTGTATATTTTGGATCAGTGGTTTGGGTGTGGTTGAACTTTTCTTCCAGTGCAGACTGTGTCTAATGCCAGCTAGTTCTCCTGCTTTAGGCTACATTTATCTTATTTGGATTTAATTATCATAATGTAAAAACATAAGCTCAGGAATTAAATATAGATCCTTTCTAGAAATTAGTTGTGTTTCTGAGTAACAGGTCTTACTGACAGACTTGTTTTTCTTTTGTCACTTTAATTTCAGGTGTTGTTCATAATATTTGAAGGTAGTTTTCCCAAGAAATGTCCATTTATTCTTTTAAAAATTATAAACATAAACTGAACGATGGATTGTGTGGCAGATCTGTTGCACCGGGTTGCATATGATTATTCAGGTTAGCCTAATTAAGTGGTGAGCGAGTGAACTTTCTAATTCAGCTCATTTCTCTTTTTTTTTGTTTTTTCCTCCTGTAGGATTCGTCCTCAGCTGGCCAGAGAGAAAATAGAAGGATGCCACATCTGTACGTATGTGATGCCCGGGGAGCCTCAGGTGATCCTGGGCAAAGACAAGTCCTTCACCTACGACTACTTGTTCGACATGGACTCCCAACAGGACAACATCTACACCACCTGCACCGAGAAGCTGATCGAGGGCTGCTTCGAGGGCTACAACGCCACCATCTTTGCATACGGACAGGCGAGTCTTTGTCCTCAGTATCACAGCTGCGGTGCTGCTGATGGTGTTTTATTGCTGGGTGGATGCAGGGAAATGGGCGAGAAAGAGAAAGGAGTGTTTGAGAGGTGGAAAGTGTTGACATTTTTGGCAGAGGAGACCAGAGGGAATTTCTGTTGTGGAATTTTAACCTCGGTGACCTCTTTATTTGTCCCACCATGGTTTGAGAGGAGTAGTTTTATATTTTGGGAGATTTACTTACTCGCTTTCTTGTTATGAGTCAGATGAGAAGGTCAGTGTTGCCCTCACATGAGTACATTTGACATTAAGCTAGGAGGAGGTTAGCCTAGTTTAGCATAAAGGGGAAATGGCTGGCTTTGCCCTGACTGTAAATAAAAGCAATTACTTATCTTTTTTTGTTTGGACTTGGCAAATAATAGAACTTGTTTTTTAATAAACTTTAAATGTTTTTTTGAGCACTGGACCAGCTGAACTAACTCCTTTCCTCCATTTCCAGCCTCTCTGCTGATATATGTTAACTGCTCCAGTTTTGTTTCTGACATGGCCCAACTGATATAGGAGGTTTGGGGCTGGATATTGGGGAGCAAGAAAAATGTATGTATTTGTTCGAGCCTTAAAAAAAAAAGGTTTTATATTGGCGCACATTGTAGATTATATCTTCCAGTAAAATCAGCAAACTGATACATTGTTCAGGCACTAGTTTTGTAACAGATATGAGAGTGGTATATTTTCTTATTTCAATATGCATCAGCAGCATGTCAGCCTTTTTAATTTTGCCCAAAGTCACCTTTTTTTTTTCCTCAGACAGCTTTTTAGTCTTGTAACAACTTCAACCC
>JAQLOL010000023.1:28086338-28120594 GCA_029783665.1 Naso thynnoides
GTGTTCTTGCAGCTTTGTGGAAACAGTTTGAGGAAAACTTTTCTTTTTTGTTAGTTAGTTCACACTCACAGTCGTGAACAGTCGTGACCTCAACCCCTTCTAGCTCTGTGATGAACTGGACTTAACTTTATCAGTATTACCACCAGCACAACTGGCCGACTTCGCTAATGCTCTGGTGGCTGAGGGAGAGCAAATCTCTGCAGCCTGGGTGAAAGCCAAAAACCAGAGGAGACGAGGCTGTGACAGCAGCAGATTAATGCCCATGATGCCAGACTGAAGTGTTCAATAATCATGTAATGTTTGGCGTTTATTTACTTTTTTAGTAGCATTGTAAAATAGAACAGATATGACAATAAACATTAATTAGTTGAGGAAAAAAGGATCAAATTTGTTCTAGCATAACCAAAGATGTATTTTAATTTCACACATTCTTCCATTTTGACACCTTCAACACCCACAATGCAACTCAGTTGCCTACAGTTTTGCAGAGATTTTCAAGTTTTTGATGTGTAAACGTTGTTAATTCCTCGTCAACGCAAAGTCTGCAGCCTCCTGAGTGTTTACATAAAATTGCTCTGCTCCTTAATGTTCCTTTTTCAATGACATTGTGTCCCCCGCATGCAGACGGGTTCAGGGAAGACCTACACCATGGGGACGGGCTTTGACGTCAACATTGTAGACGAGGAGCTCGGCATCATCCCGCGCGCCGTCCACCATCTCTTCAAGGGCATTGAGGAGCGCCGTCAGGTGGCTCAGGAACAGGGACGTCCTGTGCCAGAGTTTAAAATCAACGCCCAATTCCTTGAGGTAAAAACTGCAGCATTATAATTTTTTCTTATTTTGTCTGCCACTGTAGAATTAGAACTATAAAGTACAAAAACAAACAAAATATAATCTTTGTCTCCCCAGCTTCAAGATGGGCTTTACATGTCATGGGTCAGACTTATATTGTTGACACTGCTCATTTAACAAGCTTTGACACAGCGCTCCATCATTTGAAAACATCCACACTGACAATTGAACTGCAGCAGCTGTCATCGGGGGGGAAGAAGTGTGAGGGGGGATGGTCTGTCGGTCTGCACAGCATGAGTTAACAGGAACGATGTGAACAGACAGTTGTGCCGCTCCATCAGACTGTGACAGTGTTTGAATTCCGACAGAAGAACCTGGAACTGGAGAGGTGGATGATCTCTGTGGCCAAGAAATTTGGACATGCACAGAGATCAAACACAGAGCAGATTCTCCAACAGATACAATTCATTATATTAAACTTTTATGTGTTTTACATGGCAGCAGTTCATACTTCCACAGACCGACAGCTTTTTTGAAACAGCATCCAAATCATCCCGAGACACTAAAACTTTAACACACCTCAGGCAGTTGAAGTCTGACTAACAGATGTTTTAGGGTAAATAAAAAGTTGAATTTAATAAAAATGTCCCTGCAGGATTTAGCAGGGAGAAAAATCTGTGCTATGGGCGGTGAGTTGCAATAAATGGCCGAGAGCTTATAATCGCAAACAAATACTTCAGGCTGACACTGATGAATTATACCTGAACTTTATTTTTTCTGGGCCCACTCTATGCAGACTCTGAAATAACACTTAAATCCAGCATCAAATCGTTTGATTCTAAAACTTACATCATGTTTATGGTGCATTTTCTTCCTTAAGTCTCTCTGAACATTATTCTCTTACTGTCCTTCCATCCCAATCCAGATGATTGAAAATCTGATAAAAGTGTTGATACTCTCATTAGTCTCCTTCAGTTATGACAGATTTTTACAGTTTAGTACGGCCTTTATGGCAAAATGCTGAACGAGCAGCTTACTTTGCTTCTCAGGCAAATAAAAATGCTGCTCCAGCTCGAAGGTAAAAGTTTGTTGGGGCTGTATGCAGCCTGAGAGTAAAGTCTCCAGACACCTACTAGGGCTGACTTAAAGGCAATACTAACTGTTTTTCACGTGTAATTTTCTTAACCATTCAGTTATTAAAAAAAACAATAAAAAAAACCTACATACACTACATCCTCATGTATCAATCACAAAGGAGCTGGTTTGAAACAAAATACATTAGTGTGTTCGCAATACAGATATCAACGGTCTATATATTGATGTAAAGGTCCTATTAATGCAGTTGGAGTTAATATTACAAAGGTCTGAAATGTTTTAAATTGGAAAACCACAGATTTTCTGTTAAATTTAGTTTAGTTTTACTCCATATTTTATTTCGGTCGTCCATCAACATACAGAGTTTGAGATCCTCTGATTTATAGTGATGAATCTAGCTGATTACATTTCTGCGTTTGTCTCGGCTCCCTGTAGCTTTATAACGAGGAAGTTCTGGACCTGTTTGACTCGGCAAGAGACATGAAACAGAAATCTCACATCAAGATCCACGAAGACGCCAGCGGAGGAATCTACACAGTCGGAGTGACGACACGGACTGTTTCCTCCGAGGCCGAGGTAAACAAGCGTGTGTGTAGCAAACATTTGAGTTGAGTTTGAATATTTTCTCGATACTGTTGCTGTTATGTACCTGATGTGTCTTTGCTCAGAACTTTATCACTGCACAAATCTGGAAAAAGTGTGTGCGGTCTGTTTTCATTGGTTAGCATTAATTTGATCTTGATGACGTATCAGCCTTTAAGGCTGTTTTTGAAACCGCCTACTGTATACTGCATATTACGTACTGCATGTACTGTATGTACTACATACTGTACTGCACATACTGCATTCTGAAGGAATGATCAGTATGCAATCTCTTCGCACTGAGGTACACAGATGGGTTACCCAGAATGCATTACACACAAACCGGCAGCAATATTAAGATTCTTTTCCTTTTTTCCTTTTTTTTCCTTTAAACTTTATCAGCAAATGCCCGGCCAGATTTTTGCTGTGCTGTTGCAGCACATTGAACTGTGGGAAACAGCTGAGAATCATTTGACATACTGCAGATTTGGCTTGTGTTTACATACAACATACTACATAGTACCTTTTGACTAAATCCGTATGTACTGTGAGTAGAGAATGTGGTTTTGAAAACAGCCTAAGATTTTTTTTTTCCTAAGCTATGTTTTTGCATAGTTTCTTTTTTTATTGCGTTTTATTTATGTGAATGATATTATTAAAAGCCAATTAAGAATCAAATTACTCAAATTTATGTTTATTGATAGAACTGTGCTCATGAATGTGAGCCTCTTTGCCACCACATGGCCTTCACTAATACACTTTAATTCATGTGTTATTCATATATTATTCATTCCTGAATTGATGTTTAGCTGTATGACTGCTACAGATTGTTTATTGTTGTTTCCAAGCTGTGTCAAAGTGAGCTGAAGCAGTGTGGTCATATTTAAAGCTCTTTCTCCTCCTGTGTAGATGATGCAGTGTCTGAAGCTCGGCGCTCTGTCTCGCACTACAGCCAGCACTCAGATGAACGTCCAGAGCTCTCGATCACATGCCATCTTCACCATCCACCTGTGCCAAGTTCGCGTCTGTGCCTCCAACAATGTTCGTAAAGTCCTAATAGAATTTGTAAATGTCAAGGATGCTGCAGGGGTAGCACTGTGCTGTGTAACTAACAGGTGTTTGTGTGTGTCCCTCAGCAAGAAAATGAGACTGATAACAGAGTCTCCAACGGAAACTCTGAGATGGACGAGTACGAGACGCTGACGGCCAAGTTCCACTTTGTAGACCTTGCTGGTTCTGAGAGGCTGAAGAGAACTGGAGCGACAGGCGATCGAGCCAAAGAGGGCATCTCCATCAACTGTGGACTGGTGAGCCTCTTCCTGCTCTGCATCACTCCAGCAGGATTTGTGAAGTCACTCTGTGATGCAGAGAAGCCAGTGCCGCTGATAATGTGGAGTTTGACTGCCGCCTAGTGGCAGAATTTTATGAATCCATCCTGCCCTACGCAACAGAAAACACAATGTACAAAAGAAGGACAAATATTTTATTGTTAAGGCCACGAGAGAAATAAAAACCCTTTGACATCTGCACTATATTACCCAAAACATGCAGAAGCTTCAGCTTGGAGATCTCTTAGTACTGATTAATTTGGATGTGTTGATTGTGATTTTATTTTTCTTAAATAATGAAAACATGCTTAATTTTTAGTTTATTTGTCATTATCTCCATCATCGTAGGGTCACAGAATGAATTGCAATATCTAGAAACCCTGTTTAGCAGATAAGGAACATGTTCTGTACATGTTAAACTGCTGCATCATGCTCATGTATTTTTCTTCTCTTTTCTCCCCTCTCTGTGTCTGCAGCTAGCTCTCGGGAATGTAATCAGTGCTTTGGGTGACCGAGCCAAGCGGGCCTCACATGTGCCTTACAGAGACTCCAAACTCACCCGACTTCTGCAGGACTCACTAGGAGGAAACAGGTTGGTGGACTGAATGATTTCACCGTTTCTTCCTGAAGTTCCATCACTGTCACTGTGCAGTGAACCTGATGCTGAAACTTAAGGTTTCAGTGTTTAAATCAACAAACCAAAATCTGAAGTAGGACACTTGATTTCACAATTCAGATTCATAATGGTATTGAAACATGAATTTAATGCAGAATAATGAAACATAAATATAAGGTTTATAAATGTTAATTATACAGTATTTTTCCTGTGGTATTCTTTACTGTAGGGTATGCAAAACAATCAAAGGAATAAACACTATTTGACTACATTACAAGCAAGTAATTGATAAACGTTATTGGTTAAGAAGAGGAATAATTTTCAGAAAACAAACTGACCTTTAAGATGACTGAAAGTGATTAGTTGTGTGCTCAAACCAGATTCAAAATGTATGAAAAAGCCTGCTCTGTCTTATCAGATTTAATGATCCACTTTCTGGAGCAAATGTACCCACATATAAACGTGCATGCTAATTCATATTTATCAAACGTATCAAACATTATTACAAAGCAAAACAAATTTGTCAGAATTTACATCAGTTTTTTTTTTTTTTAGAACTGACAGCTGATCTTAAACGTGAGTAAATGTCTGTTTCCTTCTTGTCTCAGCCAAACAATGATGATTGCCTGCATCAGCCCGTCTGACCGTGACTTCATGGAGACACTGAACACATTAAAGTACGCAAACCGAGCCCGCAACATCAAGAACAAGGTGATGGTGAACCAGGACAAGGCCAGCCAGCAGATCAGCGCTCTGAGGATGGAGATCGCGCGACTGCAGATGGAACTGATGGAGTATAAGACGGTAAGAAGAGGAGCTTGACGGAGCAAGCACACTGAAAAATATAAATCAAATCAGTGTTTAAGAGCCCTCTGTGTTGCCTCCTCTTACCCCGTGCAGGGTAAACGCATGGCAGGTGAGGACGGTGTGGAGAGCTTCAGCGACATGTTCCACGAGAACTCCATGCTGCAGACAGAGAACAGCAACCTGAGGGTGAGAGTGAAGGCCATGCAGGAGACCATCGATGCCCAGAGGGCGCGGCTCACTCAGCTGCTCAGTGACCAGGCGAACCAGGCCCTCACCAGAGCAGGTGGGTTTAAAACAGCAGACTCATGAAGTCTTTTAGTGATGGCAAAAATCTGTTTTAAAGGATCATTTTGTTATTATTTTTTAATTCTGCTTGTTGGGTTCGTGTACTGGGGCAGTTGTGCCATAAGAGGTGGAGTGAGTCATTTACTGATCACAGGGTTAATGGTTTAGTTCCCACTTCCTCCTGTAAATATGCTCTTTTTGCATCAGGAAGGGCATCAACATAAAAAAAAACTATACCAAATCAAATCTGCAGATCATATAGATGATGATATTAAATAAGATTTCCAGCTAAATCAAGCCCTTAAAATAACCAGCCAAATGACGAAACAGAAGACAGAAATGGTTCACATCAGTTTGGTTAAAAAGTCATTTTTTTCTCCTTCGTTCTTATCTTGATTCTCTTCAGGTGAAGGTGGAACTGAAGAAATCGGAAACATGATTCAAAGTTACATCAAAGAGATTGAAGACCTCAGGTAAACAACACTGACGGGAGATGATGTGAATATTAACTGTGCCTCTTTTCCATTCAACATAAATATTCTACATTATATAATAGTAATGCTTTGCAATAATTTCTACTTTGTTAGTTTGTATGCAAAAATATTATGTTTTATATTATTTATTATACTGTATGTACCTAAGAGACATGAAGATGTACAAGAATTGTGGGAGGCATAAAAATAACACTGAATAAGCTTTGGAGTTCCTTTCTGCTCCACGTAATAACACAAAAAGTGACAAAGAACAAGGTATGTTTTCAAACTCTGTGTTCATGCTGTTTGTGTGCCCGTATTTCACCGTCAGAGCCAAACTCCTGGAGAGTGAGTCTGTGAACGAGCACTTGAGGAAGAATCTGTCTCGCGCCTCCAACCGTCAGTCGTTCTACGGAGGTAGTGGCTCCTTCTCCTCCACATCGCTGGCACCTGAGAAGGAGACATCTGACATCATTGAGCTCGCCAAAAAAGACCTGGAGAAACTGAAGAAACGAGAGAAGAAGAAAAAGAAAAGGTAGTTAAGCTACTACAAACCGTATGCACTGTCATTTGTTGTTGCAGGGATTTAAATAACCGTCAGACTGACGCAAGTGACAGTGCTTCACCCAGAAGTCAGTTTGGCCCATTGTACATGTATATGTTGTACATTATAAGTTATATTGCCAGTTTTTCACATCAGATCATCCATTTTAAAAGCCTGCAGACTTTTAATCAAGAATTGCAAACTGAGACACTAGCAACAATAATAGATGCTCACATATTTTATGTGCTGTTTTTTGTCTTTATTTATAGACATAAAACAAGTAAAATCAAACAGTTCATCATACAGTTCTAATATTAGCGATGTAGATTAATTTTATGACACTGTTTTAGTGGTCATACAAACAAAAACGTAACTCCAAGGAGTTTATCCTCATGTGACCTTCTGATCAGAGGCTGCAGTCTGAGAGCAATCAGAGCCGTGCTGTGTGGCGATTTAAGGGGGATAAAAGGTGGGATTTGTCAGTGCAGAGCTTCCTCTGACCATTCTTCCCTCCATTCTTCCTTCCTTCGTTCATCTCTCGCTTCCTTCTCTCGTTTGACCCTTCACCCCTCCCTGAAGACTCCAGCAGCTGTTGGAGGAGAGAGAGAGGGAGGAAAGGGAGGAGGTGGTGGAAGAGGTTGAGGACGGCAGGTTTGTCAGAGCTTCCACCCTCCTGTTGCCATTCCCTTCCTTTGCTTCCCTTGATTAAACACTTTATTTTACGTTTTGTTTATTTTGGCAGGTATTTCCCCACCTGGATTGAGACTCGCTACTATAGAAGCACTTCCCTTTCATAAAAATGTTATTTCCTCTATTAAAAAAAGCCATATTCCACATTAGACCTCCTGTATGAACCCCTTAGCTCATCCATTGACCCGTCACGCCGCATCCTCGCTTTCTATGGCATCTTTTTTGTGTTTCACTGACTGCAGTGGTATAAAGACAACCTGGAACCAGAAAGCTTGAAAGATTCTTTTACTAAAGTCCCTACGAGGAACTTTTAACTGGTTATGAAGCAGTCTAAATTTAATACTGATGCCTCACATCTTACCTACAGTGACGAATGAGACCTTCAGCGAGGAGAGTGGAGATTATGATCCTGTCTTGGTTGGATGAAGTAGGATATTTTTCTTTGGGTAATATGTTGTGATTTTGGCTGAACTGGTATTGTACAAATACGTGGAGTGTTTATTTCACTCTCTTCCAAAAAAAAATGCTCACTCTGACAACAAGCAGTACTGCTTTTGTCCACACGGGGCACTACTATCATCACAAATGAAAGTTCCTGGGAGGGGCTCTAAAACATTGTATCGTAAATTACACTATTTACTCTCTTGTGTTAATATTTCTTTTTTGTTTTTGCAGTCAGTGTATCTGATGTTTTTGTGCCACCTTAACACTGCTAACCCTCTTTTGTTTGGATAAAATATTTATCCAACAGATCTGCTTCATGGACTTATTTTCTGCATTTATATCCACGTTTTTTTTCTCCTTTGCTGTTTTTTTTCTCTAGAGGCTGATGAGATCCCTACCTCCATAGTTAAAAAAAAATTAAACTGTCTTTTCAACAAACATGCTCATGAAAAGGAAGCAGTGTCATTCATAAAGTGCACTAGGTCATGAGATAAAGCTTACAGCTCTCGGTATCTATGTTACGGTGCATTAGTACAAAAACTACTTATATTATCACAGAAAATAAACTTCAGTGGTGAAGCTTGTTTGCAAAAAAGACAGTGCCATTCCTTAGTGAGATCTGTGCTGCTTGTAATTTTAATTACAAAATTGAAAAAATTAAAAAAGTCTCTTTATTACCCACAGATGTTTTGTTAGAAATGTTAACAAGTGTGTTACAGTACCTGTGGAGGTGCAACATGTTTTCTGCTTAGACAAACCTTCATATCACAGTCACAGAGGATTCATGACGTCTTTGCTTCATGTTTCAGCGCCAACAAGGAGGAAGTTCCTGACAACGAGCAAGAAAAGGGCACAGAGAAGGAAATGACAGAGCGAGTTAACGAGGACGCAGAAATGGTACGACTGAAAGCCTCGAGTCTCAACCTCACATTCAATCTGTAAAGAACTTTCAGACTTAAAGTTATTGGTGTTTAATCTTGTAGGAGGTCCAGGAAGGCAGCGACCATGAGGAAGGAGAAGAGGAAGACGAGGAGGAGGAAGAGGAGATGGATGTGGAGGAGAGCTCAGACGATTCTGACTCAGAGTCGGATGAAAAAGGTATGAGGGACTGCATGTAATCTCTTTCAATTGTTGCTGATTTGCCACAAGGGGGAGCTGTTCACTCATTTACAGACCACCTTTAAGCAAACCAACTTGCACCACATTGAACTGTAAATGAAGGTACTTAAATCCTTTTTCAAAGTGTAAGTAAGTACTAATAGCACCCCTTAGACATATTGTTATGAGCAAAAGAACTACTTTGAAAATGTTACTTAATTTAAAGAACGAATCTGGAAAATGCATTTTAAGTCCTGAAAGTAAGAGAACTCAATTCAGAAAACTTTAAATATTTGATTAAGTGACACATTTACAGTGTTTGTTTCGTCCATCCAGCAATTGAAACCTCAATTTTATTAATAATAATTAAACTGAATAAAATGTTAAAATAGAAAACTTCAGGGTTGTGATTCTAAAACCATGAAATATTTTTGGGTATTTTTTATTTTTTACTAAACATATTTTATTAGCCCTCTGTGTGTTTTTAAAGCACCAATCTTAATTTTTAAAGAATCTAATGCTTTCAAATATAGGAGAGTGAAAAGAGCAATATTTTTCTTTAAAATGGAGTGAAGTAGAAATATCACATGGAAAGAAAATAGTTAGATTTAGTTCAGGTACCTCAAATTTGTAAGTACAGCACTCAAGGAAATGTGATTAAATGCATTAAAACTCTGTTTTGGGGATTTTTATCAACATTGAGAGCTGATGGCTTTTAATAATTGCACCCGAGATGCTGCAAAGATGCAAAAACAGGTGGAACTGCCAAATACAGAACACTTGACATGACCTGAGCTTTATGGATATGAGTCTTTTTTTTGTAACATTCACAACATCATATACTCATTAATATATGAAATGATATAGAATAAAGTGAGATCATTCGGGTGTAATGTTATCAAACACAACCATCGTCAAGTCTCGCTGTGATGCAGCTCTGCTCGGTTTTGTTGATGTTCAAGTGCTTTGCTGAGAAGCTGTTAGAGCCCAGAAACACTTCAAGGAAAAAAAGCAAATAATTGCCAACGCAATAAGCAAAAGTGAAGTAATGAGGTCTGTAAATGGCTATGAGATGTTTACAAACTTAAATGAATTTGTTCCAAGCTCAACGATTAAACTTACTGAGGCTTGAAACAGAGAAGGAAAGAGCCATGAAGTAGCTAAAACCCAAATAATTGAAACAGTTTGTGTTGCGTCAAGTCTGTTGATATGTGGATGTTAACGCGCCTGTTTACCGATTTTGTGCTAAAGAAAGCACTTTACACCGTTTGTTAGTTGTACAAACAACAACCATTAACTTGTGTATTTAGCATAACTTGGCCAATCGTTTCTTTATACAAACTGTAAAGCAACAAACACAAGCTAAGGCCAATCAATAATGAGAGTAGAAAAGGATCAAATAATTCCAAAGGAGCAGCATTGGAGCACACAAGATGCTGTTATTTTGACTTTACATCACTGTGAATTCTTCATCTGATTGTGTGAATCCAACAGAGAACTTCCAGGCCGATCTGGCCAACATCACCTGTGAGATCGCCATCAAGCAGAAGCTCATCGACGAGCTGGAGAACAGCCAGCGGCGTCTACACACGCTCAAACAGCAGTACGAACAGAAGCTGATGATGCTGCAGTGCAAGATCAGGGACACCCAGCTGGAGAGAGACCGCGTCCTTCAAAACATGAGTAAGACAAGGATGCCAGAGGAGGGAGCTTTGCATTTTGTCCTCCTTAATTTCCCCTCAGGGATCAATAAAGTACCAATCTATCTCTATCTATCTATCTTATCAAGTCTTTGCAGGCAGTTTTGATAAAACTGTGAGTTTGGCTTTTAATGTGGCTGCTTTTGATCAGTTTATTCCTGTCTTAAAGTGAAGTATATTTAGGTTGTTGCTTGTCCTACTTGTATTTGGAGGAACATATATTTTACTCTTCATGTTTGATCTCACAGTGAATCCTTTAAAGCCGTGTTATTCATGTTCTTCAGCAGCAATCAGCACTGACGGATCAAAATGTTGTCTGAAGCAGATTAAAAACGTGAAGGAGTTTTTTAGTTTGTCTAATTAAAAAAAAACATACAGAACTTACACATACACATCAAGATTTTTGATGGTATATACTCCACAAGAGAAAATATCTTTATATCTGCAAAACAACATTAGTCCTACATATGAAACTCTTCCATCCAGAAGTGATTAAGTGGATGTCTTACAGCATTATTGCTTTCTTCATGGATAGGTGTGATCAGTTTTCCATAATGTTTTTGTTGCATACTGCAGATTCAGTAGAAAGCGGCACAGAGGACAAAGCGCGCAAAATCAAGGCGGAATATGAGAAGAAGCTGAGCGTCATGAACAAGGAGCTGCAGAAGCTGCACTCAGCTCAGAAGGAGCACGCCCGCCTGTTGAAGAACCAGTCACAGTACGAGAAGCAGCTGAAGAAGCTGCAGATGGATGTGGCGGAAATGAAGAAGACAAAGGTGGGATTGGATGCACTGCTGTCTGTGATAATACTGTACGGTAGTGCATGACTTCAGTTAGACCATACTATGAATATTTGTGATGTGATTCTTCCAGGTCCGTCTCATGAAGCAGATGAAGGAGCAGCAGGAGAAGAACAGGATGAACGAGTCTCGCAGAAATCGGGAAATTGCTTCTTTAAAGAAAGACCAGCGCAGGCAAGAGGTCAGTGTTCATCATTTTCATCTTCTTCTTTTGCTTCAGTTGGTTGTTTGCGTTTTAATCAATCCGTACCATCAGTTTAATGTCAGCATTTAACTGTTGTTGATACTGAAATTGTGTTTCAGCATCAACTGAAGTTACTGGAGGCTCAGAAACGGCAGCAGGAGCTGATTTTAAGGAGAAAGACGGAGGAGGTGAGCAGCAGCAGAAATCCAGAAATACTCGTGATAAACTGTGATTGCAGAAATACATGTTGTCTGCTCTTACTGACTGCTTTCTTGTTTGCCACGGGTGACAGGTGACTGCTCTGAGGAGGCAAGCCAGGCCCACTTCCGGCAAGGTCATCAGGAAGGTCAACCTCCCAGAACCGATCCAGGACTCCCCACACAGACCTCCTTCTGGACGCATGTACTCCTCTGGAATCGCTGCTCCCAACGGCACTCGGTGAGTCTTATTATATAGGATTCATGTATGTTTTCATCAACCCTGAATGTGCTTAAATGGTAAATCATCTGATTAATCATCCAGTCTAATTATTTCTCTGATGCTGTGTGTGCAGGTCTTCTTACAGGCGTTCAGTCGGTGTTTACTCCACCAGAGTTGCCCGCAATAAGTGGCAGTGCCTGGAGCGACGGATCTCCGACGTCATCATGCAGAGGATGACCATCTCAAACATGGAGGCGGACATGAATCGACTACTAAAGGTAAAGCTGCAGCAGAGCATTGTACTAGTGATGCTGCAGTAAAATGTCCTGATCTGTTGATTAAGTAACTAAAGAAGGTTTGAAAGAGTTCATACCCCTGCAATCCACACTGTCAAGTGCCCTTAAGCAAGGCATTTAACTAGCACCCTGCTCTGGTGAAGCCTCTCGTTGGTGGTAAACATATACTTGGCCAGTCTGAGGTTGCATATACAATACAAAACTTGATGCATTACCAAAACAGCAATAAAAGGATATTTAAAGTTTCAAATCTTATCCTGCACTCAACCAGAATATGCATTTAAATATTAATAAACCAACTAATCACAAGAATATTAGATATGTTTGCTGTTTGCATTTATTTTTTTCTGTTAAGTATGCACAGCAAGATGCCTGAATACAAAGTACACACATGCATGTTTGTGTTTCAGTTAATAGTAGTTTTCACACTAAATTCTCTGCTGAATCAAAACGATCTGGCATCAGTAAGACTCGAAGGTCATCTATCAGATGTCTGTGAGGGGGCTCTCGACATGTTTTGGGGTCATGTTTCCAGCTCATAATAAGAAGCCACAGAAAACTCAAGTTTATTTTTGGGCAAAAGGGGTCAAATGCTGACTTGGAGGAGGCTTTTAATTACACGTTTACGTTTTCTCCACCTTTACAACATTTACCATGTACACATTCAGAAATCACTGGCTGGAAACTGAAAACTGTCGAAAGTTGATCTTAGAACAAGTCTGTGTGTCTGTGTCTCCTAGCAACGAGAGGAGCTGACCAAGCGTAAAGAGAAGGTCATCAGGAAGAGAGACCGACTGCTCAAGGAAGGGCCAGAGGCAGAGAAAACGGTGCTTCCCCTTAACGAGGAAGTGGATGCACTGACAGCCAACATTGACTACATCAATGACAGCATCGCAGACTGTCAGGCCAACATCATGCAGATGGAAGAAACCAAGGTGAGACGGATGGAAAGTTAAAAAACACAAAAATGTCTGGCAGTTTATTTATTTATTTAAGCTTGTTACTGAACAGTTAAATGAGTGGATGAGTGAGCTAAAGTTGAGTTTATAGTTGGCCAAACTTTTTATGTTATGAAAGGTGTTCTTGGTAGGTTTTTCAGAGAAATAGAGTTTTCAGGAAATTTAACTCTCCCCAAAAATGTCTTTCTTTGTAGCTGAATTTGTTTTAAATTCACACTTTCAGGAGGAAGGTGACACCGTGGACGTCTCAGCTGTGGTTGGTTCCTGCACCCTGACAGAAGCTCGTTTTCTTTTGGATCACTTCATGTCAATGGCCATCAACAAGGTAACAGTTAACAATATAATCACATTGCCTACAGCTGCGCATATCATGAATAAGAAACCCAAGGTTCTCAGGTTCATATTAAAACCTCTTTTATCTGATTTTTCACCCTGTATCAGATAATGTTACTTTAAACCTTCGGAAAAAGTGCAGATTGTTTGGCTCCATCTGCTGCATTTACATTATAATGAGGTCTTATGACATGTAAGACCTGTAAGATCTCTGATAAATGTTCTAATCTTGCTATATTTTGGCTGATACAACAACATTCAACATGCAATGTTTTTATTTCAGCAGTTGTTTTGGGAAAAAAGCATCAGTTCCAGAAAAATACAAATAGTACAACAGTGTGAACATGGTGTAAAGTCTCCATTCTGACCTCTTCAGGGGCTCCAGGCAGCCCAGAGAGAGTCTCAGGTGAAGGTGATGGAGGGCCGGCTGAAGCAGACGGAGATCACCAGCGCCACACAGAACCAGCTGCTCTTCCACATGCTGAAGGAGAAGGCCGAGTTCAACCCGGAGCTGGACGCGCTGCTGGGGAACGCGCTGCAAGGTAACGACAGCGTTCGTTTTTGTTGAAGTAGAGATGAGGACCCAAAACACGGACCAGACCCCTGGTTTAACCCAGACCACCACCTGGAAGGATCAGTGATATCATGTTCAAAGAGAACTAGGATTGAGATTTTTGTCTATGATGACAATCAGGGCCTGACTGATAAAGGATTTTTGAAAGCATCAGTTCCGATATTAAGAAACAACATTTAAAATTTGCGGTGGACAACTTCTGCAAACGAGCCAGCAAGCTAACATCAGCTGTAGCTCGAGACTCTTTGGGAGGCAAATCCCCTACAGCCGTTTGCGCCGGCTCACGCTTTTTTTTCATTCGTTGTCATTCTCTCCTTTAAGTCCAGTTTGAACTAAGACATAATAATTGCAGGGAAAGTTGTAGCAGAGTAAACTGGTCTGTCTCAGGTCCAGCTGGAGCCGACTGACAGTTTTGCTTGCAGAAACTCTGTTGTTGGCAGAAGCGAGTCAGAGCACAGTGAGCTAATCAGTTCGTACCGACATCACCTGCCACTTCGAAGCGCAGCAGAGACCAGCTAATTAGAACAGAGTACACAGTGCGTCACTGACTTTTTTGGTTATTCTGTGAAATCCTCCTCCCAGCAGCAAAGAAAATATAACAGTGAAAACAGGGCTTATTGGAGACCAGTTTAGCAGTAAATGGTGTCATTTTTTCAACCATTGTTACACTGTTTAATCAGGTTATACATCATAATGTCAAAGCCAAAAATGTTGTCTACTTTCACTTTAACAAACTTTATTTAACATCAGTGCATTTGAACAGTAAAAACTTCATCTATTGGTTCTTATATAACAGACTGCCCTCTGCAGGACAAACTATGTGATTACACCATTTTAAAATACTTTTCCAAACATTTTTTCTGGCCTTGAAAAATTGTTTTAATATAAGGACATATCTGAGAACATGTATGCTGACGCTGATATATCTGCGATAGGTTAAAATCAGCTGATAATATTAGCAAATCAATAAATTGGTCTGGCCCTAATGATGATGATGATGTTTCCCCGCCTGAGTCAATTCAAGTCAAAAGAAAATGTAAATTTCTAGATAAATGTGTCTTTCTTGGTGTCTGCTGCAAAGCATTTGGCTTTCAGGAAGTGGACTGGGTTTCTGGTCTGTTGCATGATTTGGGCCCGGTGACTTGCTCTTGCCTGTTGCCTTCTGCTGAATAGAAGCTGGCCTGATAATAAACAAATGATTCATAATTAAACAGTTTAAATCTGGCACAGTGACCATTTTGCTGTATTCCAAATTCCTAAATATAATCACATTTTAAAGGTTAAGGAGATGATTTTACGTAAATTTCACAACAAATTATTATCAGCTTTTCATGTTACGAATGTAATGTGTGTTTGCCGGCCTCTGTTCAGAAGATGCTCTGTTTACAGTAGCTGCACTTTGTTTTCTTTTGTTTTTTAGAATTTCGGGGGACTGTGTTTTTGATTTGTGCATTGCCTTTTTTCCGTTCCCCCACATTTTCTTTTTTTGTTTTCTCATGTTTTTGCAGAGCTAGGTAACATCCCGGCTGGTAAGTGAAATCACACTAGACTCTCCTCTGTGTTATGGATGCATGGTTCCTTCCCTTTGCACTGTGACGACTAACGAAACATAACACAAACAGGTGCATGAGGTGCAATGCAACCAGGCTTCCCTCCATCTGTCTGCTGACCTCCTCCCTCCCTCTCCCTCATCTGGACACACTCTTCCTCCTCCTCCTCCTCCTCCTAGCTCACATGTGCTACAGCCTCCATGCTTTAGCACCCTGTTAACTGCGACCCTTCCACAGGATACACGGATATTTTAGCTCTTTCGGACCCTGTAGGACAGCTGACCTCAACAGGAGCCAAACTAAAGTCTCCTCACACTCCTCCTCCTTGTTGTCTCATATCGGGTCTTTTGCCTTTGCCCCATTTCGCCCACGTCTTCCTGTGTAACCCCCCAACACCCGACTGCTCTCTGACCTTTCGCCTTTTTCAATCCATCTGATCCCATCGAGCTCAGTGAGGATCAAGTTTCTGTTTGTCCACAAAACAGCATGGCGCTGCGCTGACATCGCCCTCATCTGCTTCACGTGTTAATCCTTCTATATATTTGTGCAGCTATTTGAAAAGAAGTCAAGAACATTGCTCCAACCTTTATGGAAGGAAAGCAAAAGGATAAATTTTCTAGTGTACTTGCTTAAAATCACTGTAGAGAGCCATAGCAGTCATCTCAGTTTTATTGGCAAAGATGGCTGAATCATTTTCTCATTTGACAGAAAATGGAGATGATAGCAGCAGTGACGAGTCGGCCCAGAGTCCGTCTGCAGAGGGAAAGTAAGTTTATGCTTCCTGTGTTATCTGGTGTTGTATTAAGTAAATTTATGCTCTGTTGTGTCCCTGACTTATGCTGTGTCATGTTAGTTACTTTATGTTTTATGTTTTTTATTGTTTTTGCTTGTCATTGTGTTTTAAATGTTTGTGTAACTGTGCTTTTCTCAACAAAAGGTTTTATTCTTTCTTATTCTCACATACAAAACTTGTTTATTCATTTTAGCACTTTGGCCTCAGATCTCATGAAACTCTGTGGCGAGACCAAAACAAGAAATAAGGTACGACAGTATTCATAGCATAAGAATGTGTCCTGGAACCCAGAAATAAGTTAGCAGTGCTTAATTTTTAGTTCCCTCATCTCAAAGTCAAAGGCTTTAGAGTGTTCTTGTTTAGATGCTCAGAACAAGTTCTGCAGTAAACAAAGCTTCAGAGACTTTTATGTTGTGTTCTTTTGACATAAAAAGTCAGTAAATACCTCTTTTGATTTTTGAAGCGTAAACTTGTCCTTAAATTGCAATTTTGCAATTGCAAGTGAGTCAATAGAGATAGTCAGGGACGTTAAACGTCAGCATGAACACAGTACCTGATCTACTCACTTGTCTGACTTTACAGCTTTGTTCTGTTTATACTCACGCTCTTACAGACAATTCTGACTCAAACTTTTCAATTTGTTGATTTATCAAGTTATAATGTGTCTTATTTTTGGTAAAGTAGGAAGCTCAGTGATGGTGAGGTTGAAGTCGTGACCATGAGGTAGTTCATTTTTTGCCTGTTAGCTTTTGACTTCTGGTAATTAAATATTATTTTCTGGTTGAAGAAATTGTGCAAATATCCTTCTTCTCACCACAGAGCATATTTACCGTAATAATCCAAAAGTCAATGTGAAAATCTCCTTGATTTTTATCAAGAGAACCAGGGCACTGCTAACTTTGGGGTTGACCTACAAAATGAAGTAGTCTCTGCTGCGTTCTGTTTTTTATGCTACATTCTTAGTATTTCCCCAATCATTTCCTGTCTTCATTTCTGGTTGTCTGTGCTTTACAGGCTCGTAGGAGGACCACGACTCAGATGGAGCTGCTGTACGCAAACAGCGACTCCGCCCCTGATGCACCCACTGCAGACTTCTCCAGTCCCATGCTGCCTTTAGCTGAAACACCAGACGGAGGAGGAGACCTGGACTCGTCAGGCTCATCAGTCAGGGACTACACCGCTCTCTCCCCCAGCTTTTCCTCTAAAATGGGCAGCATGTAAGTCCTGGCCCGGCACGCTTCTGCTAACACAATAATTACTACTTCCTTCCTTCCTTCCTTCCTTCCTGCATGTTTGATGTTTCTGCTGCATCCTCTGCTGTGTTTAATTTTGTTTCACATTATTCATGAGCATCCTTACATCAAATGGCCATACCATCCTCTGACTAATGAGTCTTTTGAAGCAAAGCATGTAAAGAGGAGCCGATATTAACATTTGTATGGCTTTTTTATTATTGTCCCCTGCAAAAGAGCCTCTTTAATCCCTTATTACAGCTTAGTTACAAACTGATGGCAAAAATACTAACCAGGCTGTATTAACTGGCTTGAGAAGGGCTTCAGACCTATTTTCAGTGCACATTCACTTGTATATAAAAAGAGCCTTTGCTGACATTGATTGTCAGCAAATAAGAAAATAATTATATTTTAGCATAGCACAAAATCTGCACAGTGTCCTCAGTAGTTAAACATGAGCTTGGCGAAGAACCACCACTGTTTTGGGACTTTAAATATCAGGTAACTGTGTTTCTGTGTGTTTCTGCATGCTCATCTCTTCATTGTTGCCATCGTTTTATGTTGGTTTCACATCCCTCTGTTGTTTTATTCTTATCCTTTGTGTTGTTTGTGGATAACTGTATGAAACTGAACGATCAGTTCTGGCTCCAGAGCTTCATCAGGGGTGGAAAAGCGAGCTCCGGAGCCTTCACCGCTCTCTCGCAGGAAGACCTATGACAAGGCACAAGCAGCGGCCGACAGGGCAAAGGTCAAGGAGATTAAACAGTAAGAGCTTGTTGCCGATATTGTGGCTTCAAGGCCGAGAAAAAAAAAGCAAAATAACTTCACTTCAACTCTACTAATACTCCTCCTCTCAGTTTCCTGCTTTGGAGAAGCATGTGATCTCAACTAAATCAAATCTGCTCTGCGCCTGGCGTGACGACCTTTGACCTGCCAAGTTCTTCGCTGAATTTAAAGTCATATTTTTCCTATCAAACATGGTCATTGTGTTTCTTTATTGAGCCATAATGGAGATGTTTTCTGTTAACACTTCGTAGTTTTGACTCAAATTCAGTGTTCAACTTGATAATCAATCCTTTGGCTGTTGATCTACTCATGATGGGCATTTTACTCTTTGAAGAAAATAACTATTCTGTCAAGGGTTCCACTGATATGGGATTTTGGGGCCAATGACAATACCGATATTAAGGAGCAAGAAAAGTCCAATATACAATATGTTAGCTTATAAATTTTATTCCAAACATCAGTGCACTGAAAGGTAAACACTTCACTTATTAGTTATTTGATGACAGACCGCCTTCTGCTGGACATACTGTGTAATTACACTACCTTAAATCACAAGTCCAAGAATTCTTCCATCCTCAGAAACAGTTTACATATTGGCACATGTCGGAGGACAAATACACAGATAATGATATGTCAGTGATAGGCCAATATCAGCCTAATGACATCGGCAAACCTATATCTTAGTTTGGCCCCAGTTCTATCCTGTTCTTTGTCTTAAACCTCAGTGAAGTTTTCTAAATGGCTTCCAGTGAGTCTGAACACGTAAACACTTTGCTTCCTGTCAAGCAGTCCTGACAGTCCCCATATGATGTGAATGCAGCATACGTGTCTTCCGTCTGTCCTCGCGCAGTCCTCCCACATTCCTGCCAGTGGTGTGTAAACAGCTTAGCGCACACGTTAATTATGCGGCAGCTTAATTGGCAGCCCAACTGTCTTCCTTCACAGTCCAGTCATCAGGAGCCTGAAGAGCAGCCCACCACTCCCTCTGTCCCCTGTTGCTCGTTCCAATAACCACATCGCCGTGTTAAGCCATATGCAAACATCCTACCAGATAAGAAAGCAGGATGCTAAGGATGAGGGGAAGCACTGATCATTTATTTTACAAGTTTTAGTAGTTATCTTTGTTAATTGAGGTGTGTAAATATGAGACCACATTATGGTTCTGCTTAGTAGTATTATTTGCAAAATAGGACTGGGCAATATGGCCTGCAAATTATAATTTTAATAAGTTATTATTAATTTAAATAGCAATATTTTTAGACTATACCTCAATTCATAATATCTATATCAATATATTTAAATCTCCCTTCAATAATGCCAGAACTGGGAGACAGAATTGAGTATAACAAATGTTTTGACCAAATTCCCTTTTTGATGTGACGATAGTGGTACTTTCAAAAAATATTAACACCCCTCCATTTTTTTGACAGTAATCCTTAATAATGTAGATATAGTGACTAAGTGGGTAAAGGTATGTGTTTGTTTACTGTACTGTAGAGCTTTTATCTTTGCATTGTCTTTGTTTGTCATCTGTTCTTTTTACTGAAATTAACTGATGCGTCTGCAATAAAGTTGGTTGTATTGTATTGTAAAAAAAAAAAGCAGACTATTAAAACAAGTAGAACTGTCCGGTGCAGTTAAGAAAATGACATAACTTTACTGTAATGCAGCCTTTAAAATTGGGAAAAAAAACACTATTTATTCCACATCACGACACAAGGATATCCAATATCTAAGATGATAAATTGTCTCCTACTTGATAATGACAAAATATCTTTATATTGCCCAGCTCTGTTGTAAAGCGTTCTGCAGGTTTCCACCTTCCGTGTAGATATTTTATTCATTTTATATCAGGTGAATTAAATATAATGAAAAAGTCATTTTAAACAGATTGCTGGTGACAGGTAATCCATCACAGCAAGCAGCTTGTTTTTTTTTTTTATTGTCTTAGTCATGCAGTTGTGGAAAATGATTGTCTGCCATATCAATGCTTTCAAATATTTAAGAATCATCAGAAAAAGCATTTTAAAACAAGAGACAACTGAATTCACGTTGTCTTTCTAATCACATTCTGGCTTTTTATTTGCTTTCTGGATTCTGAACCACTGGTTTGGTCTTTTGTGTTTATTATGTATGAGTAATAAATTTAATCTTACTAAAATTAAATTGTTATTGTGTTTTTAAGATACTTTTCAAATTAAAAGGCTGTCTGGAAGGTTATCCTGAAGTAATGCTGTACCCAGTAAGAAAGGATTAAGGAAACTTAAACCTGCAGTGCCGTATTTAAAGTCTCCCCCTTCTGGCAGTGAGAGTTATTGCACAAACACTGTCAACGTTCGTACGATGGCGAAGGCTTCGTTGTCCTCCTCTGTTGCTGTAGATTAATCCATTGATACTGCTGCCCCGCCCCTCAGCTCAGGCAAACCAGTCTTTTCCAGTTAACCTGAAATTCATCACTAAGTCACTGCAGACTCTAGATTTATAAACTCTCACTCATAATGCTAAATACAGAGATTTACCCAGTGTTAAGCTTCATCAGCTTTGTGTGAACTTGTTTAGAATGTAACTGACATTCATTTGTGTTTTAAGTCAAAGTGCCACACTGCAGGTTTAAGGAACTCCAGGAGAACAGGAATTAATTAGTGTTTACATCAGTAGCTAATGAGGTCTCAAGAATATCTGATACTGTGTTCCCTCTCAGGATGGATGGATGTCTCCACCTGTTCTGCAACCGCTTCCTCCATTCTGTGTCCCCACCCCCACCCGATCCACCAAAGTACAACTTTAGTATTTTTGTATTTTATTTGCCATGTGGTTCACTAAAAATCCACCTGTGGTGTGCAGGGCAAAGTGGTGTGAACGTCCTTTCTCAGGACCTGCACTGTCTGCGTGGACAAATGTCATCACTGGGTGAGACTGTCGTGTAACCAGAACCTCTCAGGAGTGTCATCCCGCCTTAGATTAACCACACATGAACAGTTAATAGTATTAACAATGAATGGATTCTTATAACTGCCATTGAGCCTGAACTCTCAATAATCCTCTTTTCATTTGCATTTTTATTTTACTTAAGTGAGTTTATCGTTCTGCACACAAGACCTTTTTAAATCTTCCTCATTCACAACTCCTGATTATCAGCGTCTGGATCTGTGGTTCACCGTCAGTTAATCTTGCTGCTCTGCTGAAAGCTGCGACTGTTAGAGAGTAATGATGCCAGTTTGTTAATACCAGCCATTTAGAGATCAGTCTGTGTGTCTGTGATGCTGTTGGATTTGTGGCCCCTGATGATAGGATGCCGCAGGTTTCTAATGATTGTCTGACTTTTTCTTTGTGATTTTATCCATAATGGGCTAGAAAAAAAGGAGCTCCTGAGGGTGTCAGGGGTATTTTTAGATCCTTGTTTTTTCTTTTTCTTTTTTCCCAGCACAATAACAGTGACTCTGTTCACAGCTGATCTCATTTTTCTTTGTTACTGTCATCTCTCTTTCTATTTTTGGTTTGCTGCTTCGTGCTCATCAGCCACGAGAGCTGCATGCCGTGCATGACTCTGGTTGTGTGGGCGTGATTTCGGTCGGTGCTGCACTCAGATTATTAGGAAGTATTTTGTCCTTTAATCACTTTCTGATGTTAATATGTGTGTTTTTCAGGGGCATCATTAACCCGGTGCCAGCCACTAAGAGCAGCCGGTCAGCGGCGTTGCAGTGCGTCCACGTGGCAGAGGGACACAGTAAAGCTGTTCTGTGTGTGGACTGCACTGACGACCTTCTCTTCACTGGATCCAAAGGTTAATACCCACAACCCTCCTTTTACCTCTTCACGATACTCGTCTCTCCATCATCAGTATTCTTCACATGTCTGCTTCTGAAGGCACCGGTAATTTAACACGTTGATACGCTGCGACGCTGTTATATAACAGCAAATAAAACCCGACAGGGATTAATTAAGATTGTCATGTTCACAGTGTGTGGATAAATGAGGTGATGCAATTATATGGCATTGTACATACTGAGAAGCTCTTATGGTGAAGGAGCTTTTTATGATAATTAATACAGTTAAACATATTGGCAATCATGTAGAATGCAGCAGGCATTCATCCCCATAAAGCTTCCTCTTCTTATTTTTCCAGATAAAGTGTTTATTATCTTCTGTTGACAGGATTTGTGTTTTGTTCTTGATCTTGATCTTGTGCTTTGCTAAATATGTAATAAATGGTGATGGGGATGACAAACTGTGTTTCCTTCTCCAGACCGAACCTGTAAGGTGTGGAATCTGGTGACAGGTCAGGAGATAATGTCCCTGGCTGGTCACCCCAATAATGTGGTGTCAGTGCGCTACAGCTCCAGTTTGGTCTTCACTGTCTCCACCTCGTACATCAAAGTCTGGGACATCCGGGACTCGGCCAGGTGCATCCGAACACTAACGTGAGTGAAACACTCTCAGTGGGTTTCACGCTGCAGTCAGATATTATGGAAACAATAAAGATGGAGAAGGACCTTCACTTGTTGAAAATGGGGGGGAAAAAAAGTCTATAAATTGTAGCCTTTTATGACAACTTAGTTACTCTAATTTAATGCTTTGTCCACTTACCACACATGTGGTTGAACTTGTGTTCATTACAGTCATTTGTACTTTATAATCCATGTTTTTCAAGTACAAAAGATTCCCCAAATGATCCTAAAAGTATCAGAATCCAAGTAAATTTGAATAAAGTGCCGACACATATTAGCAGGCTTGAGCTCCATCTGTCAAAGTATTTGTAATACAGATCTGTGATGAGGTTTCTTAGAGAATTTGTCATAATTTTTCTTGACAAGATCATAAGTAAAAACTAAAAACATGTATTTAATATTAAGTTTTTCTCACACAATGAAATGGAAGAGCCTCTTTTTCTATCCTCCTGATTACTTGTTACAGATTCTTCTATGTCTCATCCTTGTGTGCTCAGGTCCTCTGGTCAGGTTAATGTTGGCGATGTTTGTGCGTCGAACACTAGCCGCACCGTCACCATCCCAGCAGGGGAGAACCAGATCAACCAGATCGCTCTCAACCCCAGCGGGACGGTACTGTACGCTGCCGCAGGAAATTCTGTCAGAGTCTGGGATCTGCGAAGGTGAGAGGGGCTGAATTTAAAAAACTTTAAGTGTTTGAGATGATTATTCTCTTGTCTTCTGTATGACATGACAAATTTGTTTCCTCGAGCGTATTTGTGCGGTTAGAAGCTGTAATTTTGCACAGCAGCTTTAAAACATTGTCTTAGAAAAGACCAGAATTTAAACTCTCTTTTTCATACTGGCCAACCTGCTGTTTCAAAAGCTTTTCTTCTGTATTAAACCACTGCTCCATTTCTGATGCAAAACAATCATTGTGAGTTAATTCAAGGTCCAATTTCTTTTGGCTGCACACTTGAAAAGATTCAATGCGACACCTGACAGGTATCCAATCGAGAGCTGTCATCCATCACTGACACCAGGCTAATAGAAGTTTTGATGAATTACCTTTTTGTTCCTCTCAGAAAATAAAATGCAGTTGATAAGAGTCCATTTGGCTCTTCGAAATAAAGTTAACTTAGTTTACCCACATGACACTTTTCAATTTCAGTATGAATTTATGAAGTAAATTTGTTAGTTATGTCACCATTACATCGAGCTATAAAGAATAAAACTGATGTGTAATTTCATGTCATTCGTTTTTGACCTTATGTTTTCCTTCATGGGTGCTTTGATCCGAACCTAGAGACAGGAGTTAAATTACTGAGTCTTTTTTTGTCTCTTTGTCAGATTTGCCTCCACAGGGAAACTTACTGGTCACCTCGGTCCAGTGATGTGTCTGACTGTGGATCGATCCGGAAACAACCAAGACCTGGTGATCACCGGGTCCAAAGACCACTACATCAAGGTGTGTTTCCTGTGATCCGTCAGCGGTCTGCATCCTGTTTTCACTTGAGTTCATGTTCCTAGATTAGCATCATGTTTATTTATTATTTCAATATGTAGGAATAAAAGGATTGTGGAAACTTCACATTACCTTGTGTGTGCGAAAACAAAGTTACAGTTACAACAAAGCGTTGGAACTGTTATGCATTGTTTTGTCTGTTGCAGTTGTTTGATGTGACTGAAGGCTCACTGGGGAGCATCAGCCCGACACACAACTTTGAACCTCCCCATTACGACGGCATCGAGTCCCTGGTGGTTCAGGGTGACATTTTCTTCAGTGGATCTCGAGACAACGGTATCAAGAAGTGGGACCTGGACCGCAAAGACCTGCTGCAGGTACTGCATGAGTGGGAAAGTAGATGTATAGATACAGAAGATGCAAGGAAATATTTTGGTAATCGTTTGCTGCACAGTTCTGGATTCATGAGTGAGTAAAGCAAAATTTGATTTAATTTCAAAGAAATGATACTTTGAGCTGACCTCTTGACTTTGTGGAGCTTGTTCCAGACCTGTGATGCATACAAACTGATGATATAGTTTTATAATTATTATATTTCAGTGATTAGTAAAGACTCAAATGTATTCATTGAAATGTTCAACTTTAAATTGACAGATGACAGTATGTTAACAAATAAAATTCTTCTCTCAAACAGCAAGTCCCAAATTCCCACCGTGACTGGGTTTGTGCCCTGGGCGTCGTCCCCGGGTCTCCGGCCCTGCTGAGTGGGTGCAGAGGTGGTGTGCTCAAGCTGTGGCACACAGACACACTGGGGACTCTGGGAGAGCTGAAGGGTCACGAGAGCCCCATCAACAGCATCTCTACCAACAGCAGCCACCTGTTCACCGCGTCTGAGTGAGTCTCACAGCAACAAGAGTTTTAGTCAAATACAAGATAGATTTCTAAACTTCTCTGTACGCATAAACACATTCATCGACTTGTTTCTGACTATTCAGATAGTAATAGACTGCAAAGATATGTGCCTGGTAAACCCCACAGACCCACTTTATTAAAAACTCCTGCTCCCCTGCAAAGACAAGCAAAAATTATTTAAAGAACGCATGGAAAGGAATTATCAATAAAATGCCTTCATGAATAATAGGTATGAGCTGAGATTTGAGGGAATAGTGTGACACTTTGAAAAATGGGCTCATTTACTTACTTGCCGAGAGTTAAATGAAAAAATCCATACCACCCTCATATCTGGAGTCTCGGGTGGTTGCCTGGCAGCCTCACACTAATGACAAGACTCCCGCAATGAGTCCAGTGCCAGGCTGCAGCTATTGATTATTTTCAATGTTATTAATCAGCAGAAAATTCTCCCAATATATCATTTTGTGTCTAAATGTGGACGTATGAATTTATAAGCCTGAGTTCATCTCTTCATAATGCTGTTAGTGTCCAAAAACAGTCCAATTATCATGAGACTAGAAGCAGTAAAATTTCTGTGTTTTGGTGTCTTAAACAATAATGTCATCTCATGCTAGCCTCCTCCCCCATTTCCAGTCTCTATGTCAAGCTAAGCTGACCAGCTGCTAACAGGAACCTCATACTGAATGCACAATTTTTGTAGCTTAGATGCTTCAACAAAGACCTGAAACAAAACTGCATTAGGAGAGTGAGACGAGTCTCAAAGCTCCAGTTTGTATCCGTGCCCCATGTAACATCACAAGTGTGTTAAAGACTATGCAGCATCAAACTAAGTATCAAACTGTTTCCTGTTCTGTTTCACAGTGACCGGACTGTGAAGATCTGGCGCGCACGCGGTGCACTGGACAGCACCTTGGAGGCAGTTGACAATGCAGACGAGGTGGCCAGTAACTGAACACGGCGCCACGTACTGGGTTTGACTCTGGAAGGACACTAACAGCATCTTTCAATGCTGCTACCCTGCACTTTGACCACTAATCTCAAGCCCGCTGCTGACTCCTTAAACACACCTTGGATGCCATGTAACCTTCGACTCTGTGCACGCAGAGCGCTGATCAGTTGTAGTTCACTGTATCGCAACAATTCTTTGCAGCATCAACTCTTTTTCTCCTTTGCGCTGTAGACGATACGTCACCGTGGATTATGATAAGAACAATTTCTCACAAGATGTTTATTTAACAGTTGAACACGACAAAAACACTCATTGAACATATCTCTGCTGCC
This sequence comes from Naso thynnoides, assembly GCA_029783665.1. Classification (NCBI taxonomy): domain Eukaryota; kingdom Metazoa; phylum Chordata; class Actinopteri; order Acanthuriformes; family Acanthuridae; genus Naso; species Naso thynnoides. The sequence goes on from JAQLOL010000023.1 coordinate 28,112,805, forward strand.
CAGCTCTGCTCAGCGCTGACACACACTTTCCCAGGAGAAGGGTAGCAGAGAGTTTAGATTAGGGAAAATTAGACATGAAGTTGACAGAGGAGAAAGAGGAAGCAGAGCTAATGGGTTGGTAGCTGGTCTGCGCAACCCAGATCTCCTGTTTCTTGGGACTGGCGAGATTGTTTCTCTGCACTTGAAGCAGAACCAATGTCCCCAAACTCCTTTTCCCTCCAAAAGACAAAAGTGGCTTTACTGTGTGTGACAAAGACAAATCACCGTTCCCTTTAACTTCCCTCTTCTGCTTTTGTGCTCCTCCCTCATCAATTTCAGCAGCTGTTTATAGTCAGCGACCAAAATTGTGCAAACTTGTCGTCTCTGCTGTCCCACACTGCACTCACAAACAGAAAACACCTTACCGCAACAATTCTACTTAATGCAGAAGTTTGACATTTGGGAAATCTGCTCATCTGCTTTCTTGCTGTCTTTTGATGATGCATATCTGTCTGTTAAATACAACTGAACAGGCAGCAGCTTGTTGGCTAAGCTTAGCATAGAGACAGGAAACACATGGGAACAACTACCCTGACTTCTAGAGCCCAGATGAACATGTTGTATCTTGGTGGTTAACTCTGACAAAAGCCAAAGGGTAAAATTTATCATTTTTAATTTAACAAGATATTGTATTATGAAATATTTTTCAGTTATTTAGCTTCATTTTACACTTGTTTTTGTTACGAATTAAACAAAGAGGATATAATGAGTGTTTAGTTATGAGAATTAGCTTTGAAGGTGATGCTTTGCAAAAATTTCTGTTCAGTCAGAGCCATGCTAGCTGTTTCCTCCCGCTTTCAGGCTTCAAGCTAAGCTAAGCTAAGCTAAAGCAGATAAGCAACATCCCAAAATGTCAAACTTAACCTTTAACTCTTGAGCACCTGTGAAAACCAACACAAAGAGTCTTTGAGAAACACTTTATCCTTCTTAAATGTGAGCAGGTTCAGCAGTATATCTACACTTGTTGTCCATGTTTCATCCTATGTAGACACGTATGTTCACGTTAGCACTCACTGAACCGACGCTACTGAGTTGTCGTCTTACTCCCATGCTGCTTATCCCTATAAGAGGGCTTCTTGTCATGGACTCCGGGCGAGGTACACTCATTAGCGAGCATTGTGTATATATATGTACTAGTATCTTTTTGGTTTTGGAGAGGAGAGGCCTTCAGACTCTGCCTGTGTTGTGAGCCAAACCACGTCAACTGACGTCTGTCTCCCAGTTCTGATCCTTGTGGGGCCTTCCTGGAGACCCCTGCGGTCTCCCTCATGTAACTGATCTGTCCGTCGCGATTGTGTGCTGTCACTTTTGAATGTTCAGTGAAACAGCAGTTGTAGACATTATTCAATACATATCTAATGTATGTAAACATTGTATTCAGAAAAATGTGACTGAATGTTAGTTTTGTGGGACCACCGATCTGAACGCAGTCTCACAAGAGCCAAGAGGACCAGGACTGATGAGCAGTATTAAAGCTTTGCACGGAGGTGGCAGGTTTGTTTAGTGGCCTATGGTTAGTTTTTTTTCTCTGTTTTATTTGTTATGCTGTCCCCGTTCCACATTTCCTGAGCGTTCTCCCTCTGGAGTTTTAGTAGCCATTCTGAAATGGCACTCTGTAGCGATTCTAATGTCAGATGCCTGGTGAGAATAAACGCCATCTGTCAAAAACAACCAACTCTGTGTGGGTTTTTCTTTGTTCTGATAGTCATTTTAAAACTATTAACTAAGTGAGGCGTGCATTTGGCCTGTCTACTTCGGTATTTTTAGCATTCTCACTTTTTATAAATATGCATTTCTGCTATTTTCTCCCCTCTTTTTCTGCAGGGAAACACTTTCTATCACGATTGTGCATCTTACCATGTTCATCCATGTTTTTGTCTTGGAAGTTTTTATTTTTCCTGCCAGCCAAAAGTAGATGAACACATGATAAAATGATGCTGCTGTTGAGACCATTTATTTTATCTCCCCTCATTGCTGTTTATACCTGTTTGTTGTAGGTGAAGCTACTTTCTGTGAAGCAGCTAGAGGTTTAGAAAAAGAGAGAGGACTGTTTTTCATGCTTAAAGTTGTGGAAAGTGACCACAGGGTGGCAGTAGCAGCACCTATGGGACTGAGCAGAGGTATAAGTAACCTACAGAGCTGTCAGTACAAAAATACTGTCACTGACATTTTACGCATTTGGCTTATTATGGATACTGTAGAATAGCTCAGTTTCCTTCACCGACAAACCCCATATTGATCCAAAAGGAGGCTCTACAGCAAAAATTAACTCTGGACCAGTGTGACCACAGAGTGATACTCCCTCCACCACTGGATATGAGTCTTTTTTTTTTTTTTTTTACTGTGCATGTAGTGTGAACTGTAAGCCATTTATGCATACCTGCTTTTCTTAGTGTAATTTTAGTTCCTGTGGTTGTTTCATGGGGGCAGCTGTGAGTGAAACAGGAGAAATCACAATTTTTATCAGGGACCTTTAAACCAATCAATTTAATGAAAATACTCAATACTTTCAATAGCTGGTGACGCATAGTCTGGTGTTGGAATAAAAGTATTAATCATTTTGGTATTGATCTGACCACCCCCAAGTGTGCTGCTTGTTGCCTGCAGTTCTTTATGTTACATACAACTTCTCTGTGGTCTAGTATCTTTCAGCTGCATAGTGATGTTTGCCTTCCAGCCAAGTTCAGTAAAAGTCTACATAATTAATGTGAAGGTAATTACATATAGTGCATAAGTCTGGAAAGAGACAGATGTAAACTGCAACTTGAATGGCTGTCTGCAGCATGCAACCTTAAGGCGATAATTCTAGTTTTCCTCATAAAATTTTTTTTTGTTTGTTTGGGGGTATTTTTCCTTATTGGAATCAAGATATCCGGATATACAAATAAAAATAAAAAATAACCAACTTAACTGGATCGTAACTTTAACTTTACTGCATAGATATGATACTGACACAATCAGTGACTCACACACAGACTAATGAACGACTCAGGAGGCCATCAGGGACTGCAGACATTAATCCGCAGAACTGTCTGACAGGCAGCACCAATCACCGGCCGCCTGATGTGAGGGCTGCCGTGTTGACTGCGTGTGGATGTGACTGAGGTTATATTTGGTTGGAATTACACAGAAAAACATAAGAAATACTTTAAACTTAGCCTCCAGAGTCTACAAACACCATCTCTAAACCAAAATAAAGTCTTTAAATCATCTCTAATGTACACACACTTACCTCTTTTTTAACAAAGCCAGCACCATGACTGCTACTATTGCTGATCTTTTCACAAACATCACATCTTTGTTGGTCAGTAGCCACTTTCTTTGATGTAAGTCTATTAATCCTCATTTAAAAACAGCACAACCAGCTGTTTCTCAAGATGCAGCGATGTGCACATTTTTTACATGAGCCTGCTGCTCGTTGCTGAGCAGATCTCTGCCCCTCAGAGAGAGAGATTCGGACCTGCGTCAGCATAAAATTAGATTTCAAAGACCCTTTTCAACCAGGTGCTTTTAACTGATGAAGGGTTCCCTTCATACATAACACTCATTAACATGGCAGGAAACCCTTCATTCAGCACTATAATTGGACAAACACATTATTATGGTTTGGGACCTGAAAGACATTCTGGTCTTCCTGTTGTGTAACAAGTTTAAAAAAAGTTACCACGACCACATTTCATTGGGTAATATAGTTTTTAAGCAAAACTGCCAAAGATTTGATGGCTTCAGCTTTTGTGATGTGAAAATTTGCAGCTCTATTTTGTCCTTTACAGTATTTTGTTGTTATAGAGAACAAATGATGTATAAAATGAGAAAATAATCATCAGATTAATAGAACCTGCCCTAATACATCACAATAGCCTTACCACTGCACCAAACCAAATGATGTTTTTATAAAGATTTCCCCAAACATCACCTTGATATAAATTTAGTACCTTTGGGATCTTAACTAAAGTTTTGAGCAATTGAGTTTCATGCTCTGCTGCACAACATGAGTTTGGAAAATGAATCCACCGGTGGGCCGCGGAGGGCTGAGGAGGTTAATACATTTTACAACAACTCCTTACATCTATCATGGCATAACTATGTCTCTATCTGGCAAATTGAGAAAAGGGGAGATTGAGGAGACAGTAATTAGGAGCAGTCAGAGCTGATTCACACGCTGATAATTTAAAATCTATTCGTGGCTCCGAGGCATGAATATAACACAATTCTGTCAGCTCAAACACAGGCAGCTTTACGCAAAAAACTATTTTATACTTTACAGGATTAAACCTGCATTCAAGTCATGCATGTTTTTCATTAACGTCAAGCCTCTTCCTCAACTCTGACGCAATATTAAAGAATGATTCCTAAAAGTTCACATTAATTACATTTTTAAGGATTTTCAAACTGTCTTAATTAGAGTGTGATCCCTAAATTATGAGTGATTTTATGGCCAGTGTAGATCTCCAAAGACTTCATAACAAAGCAAGAATTATATATAATTACTTTGGTGGAAGTGCAAGCAGTAATAAAACAGTTCCACAATAATAAAGCTCATTTGTCATGCACCACCAAAAAGTCTGACAAAGCCTTCTCTTAATAAGTTGCTGCTTTCTAATTACAAATGATCAACCTCACTCACACACTTCACTTGGATCACTCCCTCAGCTGCTGTAGCTAATATTGCACTTGTACTGAGTAATGGATGACATTACACCACTTACATAACCCTGTGTTTGCTCCTTACTGAGCAAAACAGACTGACACAAGACAAAGAGTCTACAGCCATGCTAACAGCTCTGTAGGGTTTTACTCAGGCACAACAGTGCGTTAAGCTAAATGCTAATATGCTCACAATTGAGATTTTGAATCTAGATGAGACTTTAGGTTATGCTAACATGTTGTAGGCTATATAGCAGGTATCATATCACAAAGGTTACAGTCTTAGTTTAGCGTGTTAGCATGCTGTTGTTAGTAGTTAAAGCTCCAGTCTGAAGGATTTACAGGGGTCTATTGACAGAATATACAGTATGTTATATCAATAATTTTGTTTTCATTGGTGTTTTAATTACCCCAAAACTAACTAAAAATAACTAACCGTAGTGGGATTACTTAGGGTTTGGGTAAAACTATCAGGGTAAACTAATCAGAGACTGAATTGGGCGGATTATGCCTTTGCCATCCTTGGAAAAAATATTGCTAATAGTTTCTTCTCCATGGAGTCACCATGTTGCATCCCAATCCCAAAATTTTACAATAGCCACGAACATACAAAACAAACACTGGATTTAAAGAGGGCTTTTTGAGTTTTAAGAAATTTTGCACCATCATAGGTTCTCCTACACACTAGGAATGTGAGGATGAAGGGCAAGGTATTCAGTTGGTTGTAATCTGCAACCTCGCCACTTGTAGGCACACTGGACCTATAACTGTAAATATAAACCACAGTTGAGGATTATGAGAATATCCTTAGCTTTTATTTCTATTGGTCACCCTGACGGTTGGTTGTTCTGTCGGTAAAAATTCCCAACTATTTGGTGGCCACAGTTTTCACCCTAAGAAATTGAAATTTGGCATGGAGGTCAAGTGTGTGTGTGTGTGTGGTGTTGGTGTTCATGCCAATTGGCTAAAAGAGGGCGTGTCAATGGGAGAGAGATATTTAAAAAGGTGCATAACTTCCAAATGGATTCACACACTTACACAAGAATTACTGCAAAGGTTGGTCATGAGCCAAATGACAGCTGATCAACTGTTCGGGCCAACTGGCAAAAAGGAGGCGTGGCAGTGGGAGTGGCCTGTAACAAAAAGGTGTATAACTTTTAAACAGATTCATGTAACAAGAAACACACACACATACACATTTTCATTTGTCATGGCTCGCCCCGCCCCAACAGTTTAGCCCTGCCCCCTTCCAAAACTCATCAACCATTTGTCGACCTTAATATTTTTAGCTGCTGGTCGCAGCTATTGAGAATTCACGCTTGTTTAGGTGTTTGATCATAAATCCAAGTATGACAAGCACAAAGATCGTAGTTATTTAGACATTTCAACATCATGGTGATTTCTTTTCATCGTACCAATTATAAAATTATAGATTTGCCTAAGAATTTGAAAAAAAGCATCAATATTTTTTGTCCATTTTAGTGCACCACCAAAGTTGTCCACTTTCTCCCTACCTCATTAAAACAGCTGTGGTTTTATTTTTTTAAATCAGAAACTATATGTTCTTTCATGCTGTTGACGATTAACTATTTTTTCTTAAAAGTTCTACAGACCTAATTTGAAACACAGTGTACTTGTTAACACCTGCAATCTGCAAAAAACAATCATTAAATGTGTGAAACTGAGATTTATCACACTCAAAAGTGAAGTGTGTTCCTGACAGAAAGAATGAGAATCAGCAAATTTGATTTCTCACAAACAAGGTGCTCGGTACTCATGAGGCTCGGGTGTTTTACCTGGGTAAAAGTCTCTGAGAGGCAAAAAAGCCTGTAACATAGCTACAGGACAGCAGTTAATTTTGTCCTCTTGTGAGATAAATCAGAGTCAAATAATTTCGAATTTATTTTTATGTGAAAATGAATCAGGTAGAGATGAGGGAGCTGGAGTGTAACCAGACATAATTTTAGCAAGAAAATTACACCGAAAATTAAGAGTCACGGAGAGTTCCTTGCTCCAAAATGTGAGTTGGAGAAATGTGTGAAATATGAATATGCAGAGAGATTTACTTGGTTTCAGCTCTGTGACAAAAAAAATAGACTAAGATGGAGAAGATGGTTAAAGCTTACATAGTAGGTTTAGAACTTGTGTGTGAAAATGTTCTTTAATTAAGCAAGATTTGACTATTTTTCACAACCTGAGCACATCTTACTAAAGCTCTCAGGCCTCTATCTAACAGGTGTTTGACCTGCAGAATAAACATCCTGTCTATTTCTTCAGACTAACTAGAGTTGACACATTTATTCCCATTTTTAGCCCTTACTGTCATGCTGGGCTGGCTAATTGAGTTTGTTTTGCTCAGGTGGTCTTTGTCATCTGGCTTCAGTGTGACACTTTTCAGCCTAGTCACAAATTATCAGCTTGGTTTGAGCATTTGTTTTGGGGTTAAGATTCACAACGTTTTTGTTTTACAGCTGGGCTTAAATGAAAGCAAAAGGGTTGGGCTTGGGCATATAGAGGTTAAGGTTAAGCTTGTGGCAAAACTAAAGAAATTTATTGAGTAAATCCAAGGTCTTTACAAGTGGCAAAATGTAGTACAGTATATAGTATCTGTGAGTAGCTGATAAAGTTGTATTACCAATAAAGTCACTGATTACTTGCCTGAGAGCTGAGATTTGTGCTTTAAAAAAATTATTTTTAAGATTGTTATAAAACAACTTGTCGACTTCTTCCACTTAGTAGAAATTAGACTTTATTTTTGTCTATAAATTCAGTAGAATATGAGGGATGACAAGTTCCTCTGTTGATGTAATTAAATTATCTCTTTTCCCAGCAGTATTTTGGTTATTAAAGTAAAAAAAAAAAAAATGCTGTTTTGTTATTAAATTACTTGTAGGAACTAATGTTATCAGCTCCTGTAATTATGGGGTTGAATTATACAAAAGCTCATTTTCTTCACAATCATCCATCCAAATATAATGGTGATTGAGATGGAAAATTGCAAAGAAAACTGAAAATCTGCCAACTTTCTGCGTCAAAATATGAAGTAGTGTTCAGAGGGGAGCTGGCTGAGCTATCCTTGTGAGTAAGAGAAAATGAAATTACAT
>JAQLOL010000023.1:28124557-28136523 GCA_029783665.1 Naso thynnoides
AGACAAACAGAAACAGTGTGATTCTGGAATGATTAAAGATGTGCAGTGTTTCAAAATAAGGCCATAACTGACAGGTCATCAACTAAAAACAAAGCAAAAGTAATTATGGATTATAGCTATTTCGTGTATACCTGCAGTTTGCACAACACACTTTATTCCGTGCCATCAGCCATAGCTGTGCTTGTGTTTGGTGCTAATTAGCAAAAGTTAGCATGGAAACATACTAAACTAAGACAATAGCCCAAACATTAGCTATATCTGCCTAATGAAAATAAACTTTGTCATAATGAACTTGTTGCTATACCAATATTAGCATTTAGCTAAAGGTATTACTGTTCCTACTTGTGCCTTATGTTGCCTAATTATCTCCCCCACCAAATAGGTTATGCTTTTGGTCCAAGCATTGGTTTGTAAGGACTATGAAAAAGATACTATTATTAACAGGTTGAGAAAAATATCCAGACATAGTTTATCACCATAAGCTAGGCCTATTAACAGAGGTCTGTGCTGTCTCAGCGCTCTTAGTTAGCATTTAGCCGTCATTGAGGTTGCAAAAGGAACTGTCACTAAATTTATCTGGTCATGTTTAGAAAACAGATGTTGAAACAAAATCATGATTGTTTTGAAGGTAGTCTATTTCAAGGAAAATATTCAGTCATTAAATGATAAAAAATATTTTTGACCCCTTGCCTGGTCTCAAAACAAAGATGGCCGCCCACCGACTACCTGGAACTGCCTTGAAGTTGAGAAACAGGTTTAATTGTTTTTCTTTTAATTGTGTAGTAGACTAAAAGGCCTATTTTTTATATCCAGGTGATTAATTGAATCTTTCATTAGTTGGTGAGTTTTTAAATATTTTCTGTGTTTCTCAAATACCGCTGGTTAATTAACCGAACATAATTCATGCTAATGGTTTTAGGCTAACATTAGCTACAGAACTGCTAGCATGGCTGCCATTGCTAACTTAACTGATTTTTCAGCCTTTTCCAGTTGACGTCGACTATTTTAACCACTATCCACCCAAGTAAATCTCATCTCCAAAGCACAGTTGGGAACCAAACTTATCTTGATTTGAAACAAACTTAATTTAAACGAAAAAGACTAACGGTTAGTTGAGGTTTGATATTGATTACGTTTTCATCTTTCTTTTTCTTGGTCTAGCATTTACGTTATTTAGTCAAGTCAATAAAAATACTGTACACTCCCACCAGAGTGACTCCCACGTTTCCCCTCTGTCGGTTGTGTGTGTGTGTGTGTGTGTGTGTGTGTTCCCTCCCTTTCACTGTGGTCGCGCCTCCGGAGCACCAAGGCGCACAGAGACGCGAATCCGGCGCACCTCAGCACCGCGTCCACGTTTCTCTCTCCGTTGCTTCGCGCCTCCACAAACAAACACGGCTTGTTTTCTTTACGCAGCAGAGCTTCCCGTTTGTCTTCATCCTCTTCTCTTCTCTCGGTTCCTCTCATGCCACCGTTAAGGCGCTGGATACGGGGCGATTTGTGATCGACCAAGCAGCAGCTCGATGAATATGGCGTGTATTGGGGACGCGGACCCTTTCACCGCTGCGATACCTGCCACCAAAGTTGAACTCACGGTTTCTTGCAGGTGAGTACCGACATAACGTTAGTCTGCTGCTGTAACAGATACATTTTGATACATGTGAAATTGTTCAGTAGTCTCACATTTGACACCAGGAGTGACAGTCGGTCACTACTATGGATGGATGCTGAGAGTAAACGCACCAGGAACTCCGCTCGCACTCGCTTTTATTGCAGAAATACGGCTTGTTGTAATTGATTAACACCTTGAATGCATCACTGCGAGGGTCACCTCTCTTTTTTTAATGCTGAAGTGGAAGTTGAGTGATAATATGTGGACTTAAATCGTGATTTGGAGGAAAGTACAGATGGATTTTGTGCGTCTGTTGCCTTTGAATGATCGCCAGATGGAGGTCAAAGTTAACGTGTCTTTACTGTAGCCTACTGTCACATCTCTGATGCAGCTGCCACGTGCAGAGCCGTTCATGTTGTGCCTGGTAATAAGGTAATATTGCACAAATTCATATTTTCTGTAGCGATGTCGTGCGTGGAGACGGGATGAAGCACCTAGGTGTGTTTAGTTCAGACTGTGGCAGTTTTACTACTGAGGCGTCATTCTTACTGTAGCACTAATAGCAGAGGGGAAGCCTATGCATGGAGATTAAAATTAGTGGTTTGGGAGCAAAAGAGGGGTTATTTCTGGATGCTGCAACTGGCTGATGAGACTCTCTTACAGTATTCAGTCCTAATGGGTGTATTTATTTAATGGAGTTCTTTTTTATAAATCAATTCACCCTAATTTCTGTGGATATATTGTCAATCTCTGTCCCTCTGTATCAGAGCTGAGAGTTGATTATTCAATTACGGCACCAACAGAAAATGAATCACCGGTTTTAAGACTTGATGAATAGTTTTAGCCAGTTTTTAATCAGTAGCAACACCAGTGATCTTTCGTTTCGTTGTAAAAAGTCGGGATTTGCTGCTTTTTTCCTATTTTATTTTCAATATCTTTGGGTTTTGGAGTCTTAAATGAACAAAATGTCTGCTTCAGTCTGGGAACCTGCCTGTCTATTATCTGTCAACCTAGCAATGTTGATCTGTTGATCAATCTGTACAGTCTATATATCTGTGTCTTCTGTGCATACATAGTAATCTGAAATATTAATGTAAAAACCACGCTAAAATGTCTATTTGGTGTGTTTTTCCATTTTACATTTCCGTATCAGCCTCATCTAACAAGTATTTTTGATTATCTATTTGTCTGCAAATGATTTTATTTAATTATGATTAGCTTTTCCTCATTGAGATGCCATAAAGTAAGAATACATGTCCATCAGAGTTTCCAGCAGCCAAGGTGAGATCTATAAAAATGGGGATTTGGACTCTTGGTCAGACAAAGCAAACAAAGGAGTTATGTTAAGTTTTCTTGCTTGAAAAATTACTCAAATAAGTATTAGATTATCAAATTTACTGATACTTTTTTGGTGTTTTGAAGATGATGGTGGAGAGTTTTATTTTCAACACATTGCTCAGAAACCCTCCATAGGAGTCCTGTGTGATTAAAAACTGGTGACTGTGAAAACTTCATTCTCCACCTGGAGACAGTCCACAAAACAATGTAACTACCTGGTCCTTATCAGCTGTTTTCTGTCGTATCTCATGATCCTCATCAGCAGATACAGATTATTCTACACACTTTATTGACCAAACATCCATTAGCCTTTCACACTTATCCTATTAATGAAATTAAGAAAGATTTGCAAGTTGCAGCCATACATCGAACCATTCAGTAACCTCCCCTGTCTTGTATGGAAAAATCTGCATTCGTTAGGTTTCTTTGCAGATTTATTCAGATAAAATCCGACAGCTGCTGTTGCTGGTTTACGTCGATCTGAGAAAATGGCTCGTCAGAAGAATTCAGGCTGTTAATGACCTAAATGATTTCGAGATCACAGTCTGTGGAGATGTTTCTTCCAAAATGAGAAAGCCACCATCTGGTCAAAATAATTGGTCATTTGAGATGATGGAACTATGAAAGAAGAGCTCCTCTGTTAGGAGTTATGAGTCATCTGCTGTCTTAGAAAGAGACTCTTCCCATACATGCTACAGTATAATGTATAAGCAGAAGCCCGTGAAAATGAGTGAGGGGTTTGAGAAAATGGACGGACAGGGTGACAAAACGCAGAGACATATATTAAATGGCTGTAGAGGATTTTTGAGTCATATGACCATAGAGTTTTGTATTTTTGGTACCTCTTAAGTCACTTCCTCACTTCTGAAAAAGAGGAATAAGTTGCTATGGCTGTAATGTGGAGTAGCAGTGATTTGTTACTTGCTTGTTGGATACTTGAACAGGAGAATTGTTGACAACAGTGACCAGTTTCTGTAATGTAAGCTGAAAAAAAATCCTTCCACTTAATTCAAACTTTCCACTGCTCCAAGAATCATCAAGTCTGGTTGGTTTAAAAAGATCCCTTAATCAAATTGTCCTGGTTCAAGCTGCTGTAAATCACCTCAGTGCTGTAATCCCTGTCTCAGACTGGCTGTTTTTACTTGCAGGCTGCAGAACCCGGTTCTGTTGCCTGAGGTATAAACACCAACACTCACCAGTTGTTCCAAGCTTTTGATCGAGTTCTGATCAGCTAAAAGGTCCAGTAGCTACACAGCTGCCTGAGCTAACAAGCTAACGGCAGGATGTTGGCGAAGATTCTCAATTATCTAATGTTAAACCATGGTAAGTGTAGGTGTGACATCGTGGGCAACTGCACTTGTTAGAGTTCCTTGAAGACATTTTACCTCACATCCAAGAAGCTTCTTCAGCTCTTCTTCAGTGAACTAAAGAAGCCTCTTGGATTAGAGGTGAAACCTCTTTGAAAACATGAAAAAAGTCCAGTTGCCTACAGTTTAGCAGGTGAAAGACCTAGAACAGCAGATACTAGCTACAGCAAAGAGAGCTACAGCCAAGAGAGTGCTGAGCAGCAGTTTCTCCGGTGATACGATGCCCCCATCTTTTTTACTCCGCAATCCTTCAAATGATCCTTTAAAATTGTCGCTGATTCTTTTGATGGACTTATCATTTAATCCAATTGTTGTGGCTCTAATCTGTGTATCTTTCAAAAGTTCAAAATAAATGTTTCACTGGATGCACTTCTAGCTGAAACATTTGTCGCGATTAAAAGTGCTGTCATGTTTTCCTCCATAAAATGAGGTGGCCAGCATAGTTTCCATGATTTGTCAGACAAATTTATTGCTTTGTTATTTAGTTTTCTTTTTTTCATGAATAGACAATTATTAAACAATTAAACGCTGTTTTTTATTTGCTGAACTGATGGCCAACACCTCAGCAGCCTCACCATCCCAAACTTTACCAGCCCTGAGCGGGTGGGTGGTGTGATTTTCCCACTTTAGTGTCTCTGTGTGTCAGCAAACCCACTGAAGCATTCAGTCTAGATAGATTCCATCCTTCAGTGAAAGCCCTCCTTTACTCAGTAAATCCAAACCATAGCCGCACTCATCACGTGTGTAGTCAAGTAGAACTGACAGATTGATTAACTCAAGTACTAAATTGGGCGTCGGTAAGAAGAAAATCCCACTGTCGGTGGCATCACTACGCAGCCGTTTGACGACTGAGTGCCTATCACCCCTTATCACAAGGCCTTGATGACACACACACTCACATGGGGTTTAGGTTTGTGCATGGAGAGTAAACAGCGGAGCTTCTAAAGCTGCAGGATCAAACAGGCCCTGCAGACAGTTGCTCCTCAGAGAATGTTGGTGCGCAGAGATGTCGGTGTTCACATTGGTTTGGCTGTCATATGATCTGAATGGTCCACAGCGGAGAGATACGCGCGACCTTTGGGCACAAAAGGTAGGAAGTGTAACGCATCGAAGAATTGACGTGTTGTGACGTGGCTGTATTGAAGCCGGACGCTGACCTGCTGAGTGGCCGGTCGATGTGTCACAGCCGATGTTGCACTTTCCACAAGGAAGGTGAAGAAAGAGACAGAAAGACTTGTTGGAGCACAGAAGGAATTGTGTGTGAATGTTTGTTTATGTTGTTCTACTGTACTAAAACAGCTGGCACCACTGCAGTATTCAGCAACAGTGGAATTAAATGAGGATGTTGTAAAATTCACAGTATGTATTTTGTACTACTAGAGGTCCTTTAAACAAAACAAGAAAAACAAAAGACGTAGTTTGGTGATGTAAAATAGCACCGTATCAATGCATCCTTCCTCACTCTCGGACATATCTTTCTAGGCGACAAAATGAAATGGGCCCATTCCTTGAATACAATGAAGGATTTTAAAGCCATGTTATGTTATTGCCCCCTGGTGTTGTGTAACGCAAATATGCAAAAATGTAGTACCACTTGAATTGGATAGTCTGCCTATGGATAGTTCATAGAGTATTTGTAACATTTCTTTCCAAATAAGGTGTAACCGAAAATGTAAATAAGTCTTTCAAAAATAAAACAAAAAAACACAAACTGGCTGACAACGGACAACATCCAGCTTCATTCATTCAAACAGGAACTGTTAGTTGCTCATTTCACATGTAAGATTTCGCTCAGATTCTCATTTTGTTGCTTGTCTCTTACTGTTAATGGTTGACACTTGAGCTGTAGTCAAATGAATGATGATATATAAAAAGACAGTGTTGTCATGGGGGAGATTAAATTCAGAGCAAATGATGCTCCATGGCTGTGCTCACTGTTAAAATTAGGTACAAAGATTTTTCCGAGTACACCTTGTTTGTGTAATTTATCACTTTTCGTATTGATTTATTCTCTCTTTTTTCATACCTACTGTTTCATATTTTTCCACTCGATTTCATTTTTCTTATTAATTACCAGGTTGATCTGTTTACTTGCTCCATCACGTTCAAAGTGAAAGTAAATTCAGACTGAACAGATCTTCTGTTTACCCTCCACTTTTCCTTCTCAGTGTTGCTTCATCATTTAACTTGGCTGCCTAAAGTGCATTGGTTGGTTTTACAAATCCTCCACCATTTCAGTGGAACAGAGCAAAGAGCATAAAACCGACAGATCAAGTCAATCACATGTGACGCGTCCAAACCACAGGAGGCCCGGCGTGGGTCATGCTGAGTGACTGCATTAATGAGTTTTTCAAGCAGTAATTTGGCCTAATTAAGGCGTCAGCCAGCCTCCGTAGCTTCACCTGGTTACCTCAGAGAGCCCAAATAGCTCCATCACATTACCAACCACCTCACCTCCGGCCCCCTCTGTTCCTTTGCTTTCATCTTTTGCATAGCCACTTTCCTCCATCTCTGTGATTGCTTTGGACATATCTGAAGACATTTTGTTTATTCATAGTGTTTGATGCCTTTCTGCTGACAACAGTGAATTATATTAATATGGTTAGTGTGCTTTATGCATAAAATAATCCAGGGATTTTTGACTTTTTGTATGCAAGCAAACCCTTCACAGTGTAACATAACTACATTAAACTGTTGTAATTTGTAATGCTTTATAATTAAAGTCAGGGTAGGCAGTTCATCTTTGGTATTGTTGCGCTAAAGTTCAATAATAACCTTTCAGCATATAGTAATTCAGGTGGTGTGAAAGAAGGCTAGACTTCTGCATCTCTTCTTGTCTGTGTATTCAGAGCATCACAGGTTATTTTCAGCCAATTGCTATAATTTCAGAGAGCATGTGTTCCTGTTTGCTGCTCTATGATGCCCTTCTTAGCGTCAGGTGATGTCGGTATGACGCGCCTTACACTCTAAAACTCCTTTCTGCTGACAATAGCGTCTGCAGGGGACACCGTCAGCCGGCTTGAGTCCAGCTGAGACAGAACAGTTTACACTGCTGCAACTTTCACCGTCAACAAACAAAATAAAACATGAGCCGGAGCAAAAAGCAGGAGAGGAGGGTGCATCAGAGTTGCTTCTACCGGGGTCTCATGCTACAGCTAGCTTGGTTTCCAAATGTTGCCTACCTAAGCTTTAAGGTACATATACAATTTTAGCCTTTTCAATCCTTTGACAGGTCTATTTAAAAAAAAAAAAGTTGAAAAAGTTGAAGGCAGCCACATAGCTTTTTCTGTTAAAGCTTTGTAGCAGCATTTAGCCACCAACTGTGCACTGTGTTTCATCAGTAATTCTTCAAACTAGCTCTTAAGTTACAGAGCACAGCTGGTGTCTGAACCTACCGACTGGTAGGTTAATCTATCTCTCAGGGAACATGTGAGAGTCTGATTAGACTTCCAACATGAAAACCTCCTGCTGGAATAAAAACCTAAAGTTCTCTGAGCTGTTGACTGCAATGGCTGAAGGAACCAAGACTGATATTGTTGTTCATATTTTCCGCCCCCGTATTCATTCATTTGTTTTATCCAGAAACAGTTCCTAAATGTTCATATGATTAACTGCATTATAATTCTATCAATATCTCAATGTGAAATTACAGTTGTTTTAACAGAGGGTTTTACCCATGCTGCCTGCTTGTTTTCTATTGCTGTTGTCAGTACTCTGAGCTTAGAAGGGACAGAGCTGCAGTTGTGTTGGAAATCATGCTGAGTTTAGATTAGCAGACTGGAAATATTTTGATGTCACTCTTTAAAATATAACTTCAAGAAATCAAGTAGGACTGTGGAGCATGAAAGCTCAAAATCAAATCTTTTAGTCCCCCTCATTGACAAATATGTATTTTTGTCTTGTTCCTACATTTTGATGTTTAAGTTTCACTGTACGTACTGAAGTATGTGCAGAATTTGACACAAGGAGGATGTTTTCACATTCATCTGCTGGAAGTGAAAAGTTTCTCTGTGCTCATAAAAATCAGATTTTTAAAGGCGGGCCTACAGGCATGATTTATGACATCACAAATATTTTAGAAGTCAGTTGTTGTCCAATTTGCAACTTATGCAAGTGGAAAGTGGAAACTTAAAGGCATCAGTGGATGGATACTAAGAACGGACATAACAGCGAAGTAGGAGACATCTCTTCTAGCGGAAAAATTTTAGACATTAACAGAATTTGCTTTTTTATAGATTCTTAAAGTTTTGGAGAGGGAGTCAAACAAGTAAATTTATAATAGGGCTGGCCAAAAAAAATCGATTCATCAATGCATTGCAATTGATTTTTACCTAATTCAATATCAATTCAGAAAATCCAGAAATTGAATCAGTCGTCATCAGGTCTTGAACATAAGGACCTCCCTTTGCTCAAGGGTCACTAAAAATAGGACCTCAGTGGATGTAAATTAAATTTGGGATGAGAGATATAAACACCAGCTACTGTTACAACGAATGGAATTGAAAATGAAACTGAAGACACGTTTTGTGTAGCATGTACAGACTGATGTTAGCGGCACTGTTGTTTGCCTACCAGCTAACAATTGAGCAACTGACGTTTGCGTTTACAGTGAGCTAATGATAAAGTTAACAGCTCAAATCATGTTACAAACATAAGACCCACCACTTAATTACTTAGGCCTTCTTAACGTTTGTTCCTGTCATCCTATTAGGCTGCAAGTTCTCTGTCATCTGTCTGTCGCATTTTCTCCCACAACATGTCACATATTGATCGACATCGATTGATATCGAACCCAATGGTGGCTCAAAGAATCAAAATTAAATTCAGTTGAGAAGTTCTTGGCAATACCCAGCCCTAATTTATAAGAATTACTTAAGGATCTTAATGTTGTTTTTAATGTTTCTTTGTGGAACAAAAAAAACAGTAACACACACGTTACTGCTCCAGTAAACATGTCTGGAGGGAATAATGTTGGTGGTCATAATGGATGAGGAAGGTTGATGCCCACAAAGGAACGGTTGAAGCAATTTTAAATGTTATATTTTGTACAGTGGGACTTTTGCTCTCTTAATTCACCAGACTATTGTTCCAAAGGTGCTCCAACATTCATTGTTCTGCAGTACTTCTGTGCTCAGTCTTACATGAACTTCAGATGCTGTGTTCCTCTCTCTTTATAGAAAGATTCTTTCAGTTCATTATTGGATGCACATCACTTTCCCCGGAGCAAACATCCAACCACACACTGAGAATCAGAGAAAATCGTTGAGAGTTAAGAGAGTGTCTCAGGTGCTTCAAAGGTGGATTGATCAGAACAGCTCAATTGACCTCATTGATTTCGTGCTACCCTTCTCAGTAGGATGAGCTTTTGCTGTTCATTATTGTGCCTTCACCTCTTTGTAAGCTTGTTTATAGCTCCACAGTCTGCTGCTGCACAGTAAACAGGCCAGCTTATTGGCTTGGGAACTAAATGTCAAGGTAGTGGGCTTACATGAGGTTACGCACTGGGAGTGACCACCCACACTGCAATCTGGACCTCGGTGACTTTGAGAGGCAGGAAGGTGAGGAGGTTTACTTGCTGAGAAGGTTTCCTTGCTGCTTGTGCTCCCATGGTGTCTTTTGAACAGAGGTTGGCACAAACAATGCCAGGGTTAATGTTTTCAGTCCCACCAAAGCCACTCAGGCTAAAAATGTAGCCACTCTCATCCATCTCATACCATGTGGTAGGTCAGCTGGAGGAAGCTGAATGGTTGAAAATTGTTTTGGCAGTGTTAGTTGGTGTTTCAGGGCTTAAGTTTATTACAGTAAATACTCATTCTTGCTACATATATATGATCAAATGTAGAGAAGTAAATAGAATGTGGTTAAATCATCAGCTAAAGTATCAAAAACAACTGTTGTATATTGTGTTAGTCTGGAACTTCTTAGCAAGCATTTGTAACAGAGTTCTGCAGGGATGATGAATTTTTGTGGGCCCGAAAGTTAGCATCGCCATGGTTCTCCAGATGAAAAAAATCAATGGAATTTCTCATCGACCTATGGATTATTAGGAAATAATATCTGTGATAAACAAACGTAAAGGGCATTAACACAAACCTCACCATAATGATCTTTGTGTGTGAGTGTAAGTCGGTTAAAACAAAAGAATGAGCTGAAAGATGTTAAAACCAAAGGTAGAGATAAGAGGAATTTTCGACTGAGAGGATAATTGTTGTCAGTTTCATATAAAACACAGTCCTTTAACCCGTTGTAATACAATATTAATAAGCACAGCTTTAAATGACCATACTTGTTTTGGATGTTTTAGATATGTGGCAAAAATAATCCTTCTTAGCTTCAAAAGATCATTCTTGATTTCCATACGTTACAAAATCTAGATGTTAGATTATAAAAGGATGCTTATCTTCATATTTGAGAACTGGACAAATGTATCTGAAAGCAAAAAAAAAAACAACTTGACCTTTATACCTATTTTTGTAAACAGATATTTTCATATTGTTTGGACATGAAAGGAAACTAAAGGCTGCCTGAAACAGGAAAAATATCTTTTAAACACTACATGTAGTAATAATAGAAGTAAAAACTTAAGGTTAGGCTTGCAACATTGAAATTGTCTTATGAGCTCACACTAACACCAGTGAAGAAATTTTCAAATGTCACATGTTAAACTGGAAACAGAATCTTTTTGCCTCTCAAGAAGTAGCACATATACTGCATTTTTGGAGTCTTCACATCTTACTATTTTATATACAAATATACTGTAGGAAGACTGTAATACAGAAGCACAGAACTGTCTTCAGGCTTGAGAATATTTTAATACTCAATTCAGAAGAAGGGAGAAGAATTGCTTAATTAAAAGATAATGGATGCATAATAAAGGAAGTTGATGGGGAGAGATGGGATGGGATGCCCCGAGCGGTAAGGGAATCAGATCTGAACCAGCCTCCCTCCGGTTCCCAAGCTAAGTTCTCACAGATTGAGCCGGGCTTGCTTTTACGGAAACCCATCTGGATAATGTAATATGTTTGACAGTTTGAGGTAAGGGTGAGTGAAAAGCATAGCTAAAATAAAGAAAATAAAAACATTACTAAAAACCAGTGATCCAAACCTCTGTGTGCCTGGTTGCAAACTTCTAAAGGCAAAGCAACGTTCCCTTTTTTCCAGAAAACATCTTGTTTCAACTCAGTCGCATTCCCAGATGGAAGTCCCCCCTCTCCTCCCTTGCATACAGGTATTTAAAGCTCCAGCTGCCATGTTTAGGTGGTTGTGATGTAACTGGTGGGATTTCAAATGTAATTCTGGTGTCGAGGAGGGACCGCTCTCGTAAATGTTTGATGAACGACGAGGCACTCTGCTTGCACCACCCAGATGTTTCCAGGGCTGCTCATGGTGAGAAGGGCTTTTTAAAGACTGTCTACTGGGGCCAGGTGGAAGCTTTTGGGTGCACATGAATCAGAGGGAGGTTTCCACATACATATGAGTGTTTGAGGAGATGCCAGCACTCACACACACTTCCTTTTTTCTTCTTTCCTCCACTGGATCTCATTCCTCATGCCTCCACTCACATTCCTCTTGGAGCCAACGTAGTACAGTACTGCTTTTTAATGGACAACCATGTCCTTTGGCAGGTGAAGGCGGCCACTTCTCCCTCCCAC
>JAQLOL010000023.1:28153047-28175312 GCA_029783665.1 Naso thynnoides
CACCTATCTCCTCACCCCCCTCTATCATTATTAAATAAGGTTAAATGAATCATTTATGAACATTTGGGAGGGACAGAGGCAAAAGGCGAATAGAACATGAAGCGCACCTGTGCATTTTGCTGTCGGCATGTTGCGTAACGGCAGCTTGTTTGCTTGTTCTTATGGAATTACATTAGTAACAGCACAGTAGTGGAGGCCGCCGCCCCCTCCCGCAGTGACACACAGCTTTCCCAGTTTTGTCAGCAGGCGCCTTATCGTACATGGCACATTGTAGGAAGAAACACACACTCCTCCATGCTGCATGCTACTGCACACACACATTGTGACACACACCTGAGACACCAAGGAAGGTGACTGGTCATGGGAATTAAATATTGCTGGATGAATTGCTCTCTGGAGAGGCAAGTGGATCACATGGTTTGCATGATGTTGCTGTTGCATACGATCTTGGATGAATGTGTGCCAGCTGAAAAAAAAGAATGAATATGTTGTGAGCCCAGCAGTGCTGTCATCTGTCAGTCACATTTAGCTACAAAATTACATTTCAGAAAAAATATGTTTCCTCAAACAGGCAACCTAAACCTCAGAGGACAGTAATAGCAAATTGTGTATGTCTCTGATGGAAACTCCACTGATTTAACACATGGGGTTACCAGATGAGAATATGTTAAATTTGGGGCAAGGGAGTTAGGGGTTGGCGTGGTCACATTTAACAGTAAAACACAACAGTTGAAACTCGACACTATAATAATTATTTTTATTCATAAATTCAGCTGAGTATCGGCAGGAAAAAAAAACACGACTGTGTTGTATCATTGTAAAATAGTTCTGCATCTCATAGGGCATCAGTAATCTACTCGTATTTCACTCTCCACTTCTCCCAGAACCTGCAGTAACATTTTTGCTTTTTGGCTGGATGATCACCAGTTACCGGGACAGCAGACAATCAGTATTTAATGTATATCAGGCTATAACTAATTCAAATAATGTTGTAGTCTAATTTTCCGGACAGTTTGGATGGGATTTGGGACTCGGGACAGATGCTCGTAATTCGGGACTGTCCTGAATTTTTCAGGTCATCTGGGTACCCTATTAACACATCAAAGTCTCCTCAAACCTCAGTTTCAGAGACGCAGAATGCATTCATGAAATGCATCATTTAAGCTTAGGCGAACACATACAAGCAATCTAACAATAGTTTGCTCATGTTTGCCATGTGCAGTTTATAATCTGTGCCAACTTTCCTGTCAGTATGAGAATCATAGTTTGTTTTAATTGGCCAAGTATGTTGACGTAGAAGAAATGTGACCCTGCTTGTTAGCAACTCTCAATATATGTATTTTTAAGCAGAAAAAAGTACAGTCAGATGCAACAATATAGACATAAAATTCTCCAAAGACAGTGTGGCAAAGCAAAGATAAGAGGATGTAAGCCTGTTGGTATTGTGTTCAGGCAAATAGGTATAAAAATAAACAACTAAACAACACAGAGGCTGTGTCTTTGCTGCAGCCGCCACAGGTTTGATTTCCACCCTGTGGCTCTCTGCTGAATGTCATCCCCTCTCTGTCTTCCCTATTTCCTGTCCAATCCTTCAGCTGTCCTATCCCAAAAACAGAAACAACAATAACATACTTTATCTTTATAACTGTTCAGGTGACATGGTTAATAAAAAAAAATGGACGTCCAGCTACAAGGTTATCATCCATCCATCTACCCATTCCATCCATCTCCTATACTGGATTTTTTTCATTTTATTTTCTATTTCTTAATTTTTTCAGTGTCTTTTACTAATATTACAAACCACTCAGAGTTTCTTTTGTGTAGGAAATGTCAACTAAACAACAACCGCTGCTAAAATATCA
Organism: Naso thynnoides; assembly: GCA_029783665.1. Taxonomy (NCBI): domain Eukaryota; kingdom Metazoa; phylum Chordata; class Actinopteri; order Acanthuriformes; family Acanthuridae; genus Naso; species Naso thynnoides. The sequence continues at coordinate 28,154,910 of JAQLOL010000023.1, forward strand.
ATACTTCAAATTGGAAAATTGAAGATTTGCTGGGGAGAGCGCTAAAATTTGCACCTGACAACCATTAAAAAAATTAGGCAACTGCTAACATTCACCTGCATGCATGAAGTCGGACCATCAAAGCTTCTGGTGTGGTAATCACAAGCCTACTTTAAACCTAAAAAGCTACTCTGCAGTGATTAGCAAAAAGGTGACTTGTGTCAAGGGTAGAGTCAAGCATTTGTCATAGAGAACTAATTTGTTTTTTGGCAGCCTTTCAGTCATAGACCTGCTTTCAGTCCATCACAACCCCCCGCTCTGACGTGTCCTCTCTTCTTTGCAGGTATGATTTGGACTGCAAGAGCGACAACCTCTCCAAACATGTGAGTGCTTCCTTCACCTCAGCTGCTCAACAATCAGTCATGCATTCATGGTTAAAATTATACAGCTAAATGTTTGCCCTCCCAGTACAATAGCCGTCTGATTTGTATTTTAGTGTCAGAAACAAAGTGACAAACGGAAACAAAGCAATCGTGTCAGCTTTTACAGTCTCCTTAAAAAAGACTGGATATTTTTGACCCACTTCAAACATATCAAAGACATTCAGGCATTTTTTTTCTCAGTTATTCTTTTTTTGAAATGTTGTGTATGTGTAGAACTGGACAGTAATGAAGAATTGGACAAAATCTTTAAAACAAACCACACTCTGAATAGAAGAACTTGAGGTGAACTTGTAGTGTTACAAATCTTGTGCTACTTCTCTAGAGGAGGAACCTGCCGTATTTAGAGGGATGTGTAGAAATTGTAGTTATAAATTAGATTCCTCCCTTACTGCCCTCATGTATCAGAACGATAAAAACAGGAGGCGGTAATAAATTTCTGTGGTAAATATTGAATCTTTTGTCGAACAGATTAGCGGGAAAATTCACTACTGTGGGACACCATCTCGACAATTTTAATTTTCTCTGTAAATTGCACTGATTGAATCTCAGGAGCTTTTTGTCTCGTGTTACATTAGAAACTATGGCATGAAGGTGGATCCCATCAGTCATTAAAAGCTCCAGCTGCTTCCACTTGCAAAATAAGCACCTGCATGTGATAAACTGGGCTGCAAAATAATTATTCAATAGGGAGCTGATGTGTTCTTTTTGAGGTTGTAGGATTCATTCTTGGTTCTCTGCTACTTCATATATCATATGGTACACTAGATAAGAGTACTTGTGCAGTATTGTCACCACATGATATTGGCACCACTGTGCATATGTGTAGTTCTTCTGGTTGAATTAGGTGCTTGATCAATTTAAGGAGAAAATATTAGAGGAAAAACATTTTGTAGCTTTGAGAGGGAGACAGCACATCAAAATGATCAAATGGAAGTAAAGATCATCTGACAGGCTCGAAGTCTTAAACACTGAAACGTTTGAGACAGATAGGCTTAAATGAAAAGATAAGATCCTATCAGCTTTGTCGTTCCTTATCAGATGTCTGTTTGGTTCTGCTTAAGCTCTGATGGGAATTCAGTTTTTGTATCCTGTCATTGATGATGATGGAGTTCAGGTTAAAGTTCCTCCCAAATGCTTTTCATCCTGCTTTACTGTCTCCAGCGGCACCTCAATCATGATATGAAACCTGTAGCTTATGACTTTTACTGCCCTACAGTCTCATCCTCTTACTCTCTGTTCAAACAGAAGCTCCAGTAGCACCCTACTCCCTGCTTCTGCCTATAAACCCAGTCACTGTCTCCACCCCCCAGCCCCCTTCCTATTAACTGGCTTCATACTCATTGCCAACTGCAGGCGGAGTTCTTCTCCTCAGCCCCAACCCCAGCGTACCCTTGGGCTTCCAGTGAGAGCGTTGAGCAATGCGAGTGCAACGACTCACTCTCAGCATGAAGGCTGAGGACGCTTGGATGCGTCCTGTCGTAGCTGTGGATGTGTGGGATTAGAGATCTGGCACGCAGTGATGGCTCCATTGTCCATTGGTACAGTCAATCCCCTGTCACACGGCTTTAAATAACAGAAAGTGGATGAAAAGAAAAAATGCACACAAACAAGTACAGTATCTCTCTTGGCGGCTGCCGTGACAGCATTGGAGGATGTCTCGTTCCTCCCATCACAGCAGATGTTTTTCATGAGCCATATGTTTCCTATACCTTGAGCGGATATGGCTGTAGGGGAAGATGTGCAGAGACAGAGCACACAGCAAAGTCTAATTAACGGATTAGTATCCTAGTAGTTGAAGTGGATTCTGCTTTTTTTCATCCTGGCATACGCTTGTCACGGCCCTGTGCACAATTCTTTATTTTACTACTGGTTTTATTTGTGGTAAAATACACCAATATCCTTCTAACAAACAGTAATCTCATTTCAAAGTCTTTACTCATTATTCTAAACTCGATGATTAGCGAGTGAATCTAGGCAGGGAAATAGCTTCTTTGTTTGCAGGCAGTAATTACGCTAACTGGCGCTGCATTCCCTTGCCACTATATGGAAGCAGTCAGACTTTCACTGAAAACATTTATCCCCTTTGTTGACTGCTAGAAAACTCTTTTATGAGGTTTGCTCCTTCTCCTGCACCAGTTGACAGTGATGAGTGGTTTGCAACTTAAACTTTAAAACCTCTTCAAGGAATCTGAAGATAAATTTGTACGACTGTGACGTGATGCTCCACTATTTTCATTTTTTCAGGTTTTTCTCCGATTTTTCGTTTTTTTCCCTGTAAATTGCAGGATAATTTTACCCCTCTTTTTTGAAGGGGACAGTCTGAGACATTTAGAGGGGAAAAACACATGAACAGTTTCACTTTAGAGTGGTAATCTTCAAGATTTGAGTTTCATTGTTCACTCTACATGTTTGTCAAGCTGTACAAGCTGTATTTGCAGATTTGTTTTTGAATCTCATCTACCAGAGTTTATGTTGAAATCAAGCCGTACTGACTGTATAGAGTGGCCAAGTCACGTCCTTTCTGGTGGACCCCATGGAATCTTACTTTGGAAAAAATATGAATGCTAGTCGATGGAGAGGGAAATTTTTTTTTGGATTCTGCTTATATTATACCCCCAATCTCAAATATGATGTTACCAATTTAAAAGATAACTTTTCAAATCAAGAAAGTCCTAATTTATCATAAAACTGCTGAAGTGTTAGAAAAATAATTTGTCTCTGTCCATTGACCACTGTACGAAATTATTTCCAAAAAAGGTTCCCATGAACCAGAAGAAGAAAGTGGGACTGAGGCACTCTAATGTGTTGGCAGATCGCCTGTTTCCCTTCTTCAGAACATCACGTTTTCTTTTGCTTTGGACCTGTAGTTGTACTTGAACTGTCGTCACCTGGATGCTGTGTTTTCTTTGTGTGCTGATCCGCCATTGTAACTGACAGGAAATGAAAAGTACTGTGGTGTCTGGGCGGACCAGCCCCTGCTGACTGATGTAAAAGGCATCACTAACTGTGCATTGCTACTGATTTAGTGAAATAATGTTGTCTCAAACATCAAGATTGTAGCACTCGGCAATGCTGCAAATCCAAGTGCTTTCATCAGTGGCTTATGGGCTCAGTCAATATTGTTTTACCTCACTCTGTGATAAAAAGCCACTTAACAGACGTTAACTAAATGAAAATCTTTGAGATGACCACTTTAAGGTCTGTGATATAATGCTCCACAGATTTTTTTTTTTTTCCTTTGTGAAATGCTGAATAGTTTCACCTCCCTTTTTAAAGAGACAATCTGAGACATTCAGTAGGGAAAAGTGCATGAACAGTTTCACTTAAAGGACAAAGACATGGACATGGTCTGTATTTTAAGGGCCTGATGAACAGACGGACTTCATAAAGGAAAGTAGTGCTGGTGGAATTCAGCTGTGATCTTCCCGACCTCCAAACATTTTTCTCCCTGCCACCACTGAGCCTGTTAATCAGAGGTGCCTCAGCCTCTAACCTTAGTTTTCTGAGGCATAGCAGACACTGGGCCACGGCTGCTAGCTAGCAACACACTTCTTAGAGAAGGACCAGAGAGTTTTTGTCATCTCTTTTTGTTCGTAGACCTCAGCTTGGGGAGAAATTTGCTCAGCACCGGCAAAGATCTGGAGCAGCTTTCTGCCCGCCGGACTCAACACAGCTCATCTGTCAAGCACTCTTACACACACACATGTGCACGCACGCTTACGCTCGCACATTTGCGTACACAGTCTGCGAGGGGGGGCCTCAGTATTGGTGCATGAACAATCATTTCTTGCCTGTTGTAAACAGACTTTTTATGCCCCCTCCCCTCTCTCTGCTTTGCTCTTCTTGCTGGCTGAAGGCTCCTCCTCCCCAAACTGAATCCTCTCTCATGGTCACCCTACAATGATCAACAAGGACACAGGATCCTCTGCACACGGGGCGTAGAAAAGCGGAATCAAAAATAGGAATTTTATCCTGCTTAATTGTCTACACCACAAATAGATTAATTGAATTAGGTTGATGGTGAACTGTAGCTGCTATCCTCTTTCATGTCTTGTGTTCCTCTACAATGCTCACATAATGTGCATAAATTGTCAAGATTTTAATTGAACAGCTTTGTCTTTGTTTTCCCACAAATCCCTGCTGATCTGTTCAACGATTGGTTTGTTGTGCAGTTTATCACAGATCTGTCATCTTCTCATGTGTTTTGTTTGACAGAGAAATCATGAGGGAAAGCGGCAGGAGGACCTCAACTAGAATATATCCTCTACATACATATGTCTGCAACTGTAGGCTGTTCTAGTGATTAAATTCTCAACTGTTCGTAAAATAATTTCATCAACAAAAAATCAGAAAATTGTGAAGCATTCCTCAAAATGACTGATGATTGATTGCTTAATCCAAAACTTGAGAATGTTTGTTTGTCATATATGACAAAGAGTAAAATCAGAACCTGACATTTGACAATTTGAAACCCAAGAAGTTTTGGCATTTTTGCTTGTAAAGTGACTGAAAAATTGATAAAATTAACATAGTTTTTCCTGTCAGCAAGACAAATTGTTGCTTACAGAAACTGATCCAACTGCAGGCGATGAATACAACCCAGCAATAAACCCTTACTGTGAAAATATAGTGGATAAATTCAAAAAATGAATTGGATTATTTTACAGGTTCATGGTTATACAAATCAGCAGTATGATGTCTTATTAATTTATTTGCTTAATATAAAACGCTTTGAGTCTTAATAGTGGTGAACTTTTGTACACTTGTTTTGCTTTAACATGGTGGATTTGAAACAGTTAAGACCACATTAATAACTATGAAGAACATCTCGAACTAATGTTTCTCACTTCATCTTAAAACTTCCACCTCATGATTTCTTTATTTCCATTCATATGTTTGTTTTGGTGTTTTTCACCCACAGGACTTCCTGGGCCAGGCGTTCTGTACACTAGGTGAGATCGTCGGCTCCCTGGGAAGCCGCCTGGATAAACCTTTGACGTAAGTAATAAATGTTGCACACACGCACTAACAAACAAACACACTCCACTATTTTAATTAGATACTCATGATTAAAAGGGAAGGGGCAAATTGCTTGTATTGCATTATTCTAATCAGAGAGTGCTACACAAAGTTGTTTAGGATGATGTTTTGATTTTAGATTCAGTGGTGTGAATTGAAAATCAGCATGTTATTTTAAGATCACTTGCCACTGTTTGTCTTTGAAGTGGAGCTGAGCAGGGGCATGAAAACAAGCCAAGACGTTGATGAAAGTGAACACTGTCTCCATCAGCCAAATGAGATGAATTGTTAAACAGCAGCAGGCCTAATGACAGACTGTAAACATGTTAAGATGGTAAACAGCGTGTGGTGAAAAGGGACAGTTCACCCCAAGGAAGGATGTCAGTGTCAAGCTCCCAGCTTGTTTTCTGAAGTCTAAACTGAACTGAATCCTCAAATGAAGCCTTAAAGAAATAATCAGGGACATTTCCAAATGAAGAAATGTCTGATCTATGCTCTCTAATGCTGATTAGTAGAACCAAATACTGCCAAAAGTTAAAGAAAGTCATAAAAGATCTCACTTTTGCTGCCCTTTCTTTGGTTAAGCCTAGCTTCCTAGTGCACAGGAAGTCTTTACAAGTTTCCAGTGACTCTTTAATATGAACTAACTGACATTGATTTAAAAAATACAGGAAACATTTCTTTAAGCACCAGTTAGTTTGGCATGAATAAAGGAAAGACTCAGAGGTTGGCATTATAGTCTGTGTAGCCAAAGAGACAAAAGCTCTGTTCCCACCCAGCATTTACATGTGTTCTGAGTGATCCGATTGCAAGAGGACAGCCTTAAGTACAGGTGGGAGCGCACCCAATATGCATTGAGATCCGATCACTCAAACCTTAGTGGTCTGGACCACGTGGCCACATTGAAGGACCCATGTGGAAGTAAAATCTACACACTCATTCCTGCAACAACAGTGTCATATTAAAGTAACAACAAGTGGGTGTTCAGGAACACTCCAGCTTACAGTTACATTAGTTTGTTCATTTACTTTTGAGTCTCTGAAAGTGGGCAGACCTTGTATGAAAGTGCCTGTAATTTGGTTAGAGGAATTCTATCAATTCGAGTGTTAACAGCTCATGGAAAAGTAGCCAGCACTCCTCTGTCAATACTGATGTTTCCTGCTAGCTCCAGCCGATGCAACAGACTTCTTCCTCAGCAGTAAGAAGCAGTAAGCTGCTCCCACTGTAGCTCCTGCATCTACTCACAGTGAACACACTTATGACCAAGCCATGGCAAGTATACATTAGAGCATACTGAGACTAGGAATAAACCATGAGCTTCCTTATCTTGGAAAAATACTTTTATTGCTGTTTTTTTAAAGATTTGCAGATAGACCGTTGCTACGCTGTGAGAATGAAATGCCTAGTTCATTACAGATGTTTGTCACTTTCTGACTGAACGACTTTATGGAAATTATATTTTACATTCTTCATATTATAAACTTACGAAATTCATTAAAACAAGTCATTTGGTGCTTTTAAAGTCATGATATTAAGCTAAGACAGATTCCATGTTCTACTGCCGTTCAAACACTGTGGGTGCGGGACTAGCAGATAAAATTTATGAAGCCTATATCTAACTCAATAACTATCATCATATAGTTATAACCCCTAACTCTAATCAGCCTAACAAAGTCAGTGATCACTAAAAAACAAAGCAAAACTAACATTTCAGCAAGAAGTTATTATTCTTTTTCTCTTTCTCTTACTCTCTCTTTACTGCACAATCCCTATGCACACACCCTCCAATAGTATCGGCTAGAAAAAAAACTATTGCCGATCGTCCCTTCAGTCGCAGATAGAAGATTCCATTGCCAATTGGCACAACCCCGCTTCTGCAAATCAAAAATAACACATTTGGTTTTTACAAGTGGAAATGATATAGGTATTTATTTGCATATAGAGCGGGGTAGTGAGATCCGATCACAAGTGGTCATTGGAGACGCATGTGGAGACGCATGTTAATGCTAAGTGGGGACAGACATGCTTAGAGCTGTCCACTTGTGATCAGATCACTTAGGACAGATGGTAATAGCAGGTGGGAACAGGGCCGAAGTGTGTTATCCACAGAAACTCAGATGTCATCAACAAACGGTTTGATTTAACACAATCACTAATTTAAAATTCTCTCCTTTCTTGGAGTAGGGGGAATAATAGAATATCAATTAATTCTCATCACTGACTGATAGGGCTGCAGCTAGCAGTTATTTTTGTTATCGATTAATCTGCTGATTACTTTACGGATTAATCTTTTGAGTGGAAATAGTTGGTGATTCATTTTCTGTCGGTCGATTAATTGTCGCAGCTCTAATTGCTGACCTGTCGGTATCAGAGAACTAACAAGTATCAACAGTTTGCAACGCAGACTTGGGTCAGACATGCAGTTGTGTTTGTTGATTCTTTGAGAAGATGTTGCCTGATAGTTTTGTTGTGTAAGTGATAAATAGTTTTCAGGCAAGATTTGTATAGGGTTTTTTTGTGAAAAAGGCAAGACTGAATAACGAGAATTTCAAAAGAAAAATGCGTTTACATCAAGCATTTAGATCATTCGGGGCTACTGTAGAAAATTGATGTTGCAACATGTTGAACTCTGTGTAATAGGAGGACAAAGTTCCTCTGTAGATATAAAAGGAGTCATTCTAAGATCATGAAAACAATGATTTTTCAGGTGATTATATACTAATTAAAACTAACTAAAACTTTTAAATCTTGTTTATAATGTCTTCAAAAAATGACGTACTGGACCTTAAAGAAAAAATCGCTCTAATAAAGTAAATTTACACAAGTGAAAGGTGTCACTGGCCTTTCACAACAGAAAAACAATCTGAGAAGACATTTTTCTGTATTACAACTTCTTGTAGACAATTCTTTATTACACCACACTGATAAATTGGGTTGGACTGTCTCATATTATTTCATCTGCACTGTAGCCATCCTCGAGCACACACTGAGCAGAACTGCAGCATCCTCTTGATCTCACAAAGAGCAATTTGTTGTTGCCTTCACTTTTCCTCCTTAACCAACAAACCGTCACTACCGTCTTCTCCTCTCACACAGTGGTAACCACTGGTACAGTGTGTGACTATATTGGTGCCTACATCCACGACTGTCTGTTTTTGTCAGTGTGTGTGTGTGTGTGTGTGTGTGTGTGTGTGTGTGTGTTTGTGTGAGAAGCAGAATCAATGATCACTTGCAGCTGAATGGGCGGCTGAAGAATGACACACAAGAAATATGATGTAAGAATGTGCTGCTGTCGCCGAGTTATGTAATCACCTCATGCTCCTGTGTGTGTGTGTGCCTGTGTGTGCCTGTGTGTGCATGTGTGTGCGTACCGTATCTACATGTTTAGTTTTAATCCATATTTAGTGATGTGAAGGTATTTTTGGATGTTCTTTTTCATTCTGTGGTAAGTTTGTACAACTGTATGCGTGTGTGTGTGTGGGTGTGTGTGTGTTTGTACTCTCTTCAAGTTAAGAAAATAAACAAACAACAACATCTCAAGTAAAAAAGCGTCAAACTTCTGCTCGATCGAGTGGAGGTGGATGACAAAAATAAAGAATAACAATGAGAACTAAGACAACAAAAAGCTCCAGACAGTCTCATTGTAAGGTTATGTCACATTTCGTGGATGATATCAATTAACTTTGGTGTTTTCTGGAACGCTGATGTTAATCCAGGCAGGAAAGACGACAGTGGCATATCCTGACATGCTGACTCCACCAACACCCACTAAAACAAAATACACCAAGACTGACAGCTTAACATAAAAACTTGTTGTAGTATGTGCACTTCCAAAATAACAAAAATGAGCAAATACAATTTAAGTGTAGTTAAGGCTTTGCCAGTGAATAATGCTGCTCTGTTAGTCTAGAAAATAAACTTTATCAGCTTTATCATAAATATGTGAGAAATCAACTATCAGCATAAAATGACATCACAATCTAAAAACCCTTTTCAATGCAAACCTTGTGGCGATGTTTTTTTAAGCTTTACTATGGTCAGTCAACCCCCTCTCATCCATTTCTCTGTCGTTGTAGTCTTCCACTCTTTTTCTCTGTGACTCTCTCATACTCTCTCTCTCTCTCTGCCACTTTTCCATCCACCCCTCACTGAGCAATATCTCTGCTCATACAGTCACTTAATTTCACCTAACCCTGCCCGTGAATTAAAGGATGGAGATGTGTCTTGGGTGACCATAGAGCGTGGCTTCAGCTTACCATTAGTCTCTTTACATGTGTTATTGTGGGCTCTCTCAGCCTTCGCTGGACAGTTCTTCCCCAAATGGAAGAATGTCTCCCCTTCCTCGTTCTGAATCAGGCCTGGGGTCTGTGGCATTCATTTGGTCTATTTTTAGTGACCAGTCTCCCTTGGCTTTATTGGCTGAATGTTACGCTTCGTCAGCTCAGGATGTAAACAAACATCGCAGCTAAAATGTCACTGGATGCGGTTACATTACTTTGATGTTCTTTTTTGAAGGTTGCCATTCAGCACTCATTAATATTTATTTAAACAATCAGGCGATAGAGGTGAGGAAAGACTGAGAAGAAGAGGAATTATTTCTGCAGGGAGACCAGCTGATAGAATTTTGCATTCATGTTAAGCTTGTAACTGCAGAATAATCTTACGATGTCATAGAGCCTGACTGGTAATGTCTGTAATTTTCCAGTTTGCCTGATGCCATCATGTGTGATGGATAAAAGCTACACCGAGAAAAAGAAACAAAAAATACGGGTATTTTGTTAGTATAGTAAAGAATTTATACAATCATAAATGTATTTACGGGTAAATGAATGCTACATAAAAATGTGCAGAATGACCAACAAACCACTGTGGAGTATGCACAAAGGTTATTTGTGTAGTTATGAATCATACAGTGTATGATTAGGAGAACAACTATTACAGTTTGTGCAATTAATTATGGGTCATAGTTTCCTTCTCTCTGTTTAGTACAGATCAGAGACAGTGCAAATGCAATTTTCACAAAGCAACATGAAAAAGCAAACAGCATTTCATAGTTCAAATAATTGTGCAAAAGTATTTTTAGTAAAAGTAAAAGTATTAGTAAGTATTTTTATTTTCAGGTTTTAAAGAGATGAAAAGAAGACAGTATAAAATAGTTAATAGAAAAAGTAAAATACACCCTCTTTTACTCTGGTTTCAAGCTATTATTCCTCCTGTCACAAACCCATTGCTTGAGGTCTCTGGCTGCTATAATGTAAAATGTAATGTAAATGGGGAAGTTTTGCTTTTGTCTGGTATTTTTCTAGTGGGATTCCAGGGAAGAAATGCGGGACCATCATAGTGAGAGCCGAGGAGTTGAGCAACTGCAGGGTAAGAGTCTGTTTGCTTCCACTGTTGTTTGATTTGAACTCTATGTCAGATACTTTCCTCCAATTAGCCCAGATTTCTGGTTTGATATCCTCCAAAGGGCCAGTTGTGGCCCATCTGGTACCTCAAACAGTTTGAACTAAATTATTTACTAATAAAGTGGTGAAGAGATCATGTATTTTTGTAGGCCGCCTACCAGGAAGTTAACATTGCGCAGGTTCCCTCAGCAAAAAGCTTAGAGGATTGTTGAATGGGATTTTAGATTATCACCGAAAATAAGCTCTGTGACAAACACAAATTTATGATACTTATGCATTTTGTTCAGCAGGATTGTCTGCACAGATGAACATCACTTTTATGTTTTTTGAACAGTAATTGAAATCGCCAGAAGCAAAAAGCTATTGTTAGGATAAACAAACTACATGGCGGTCACGTGACTTAAATGTCACCACCACACCTTCTGATTTAATTTAGCGCGCTTACTTTTCTACAAACTGTGGTCTCATTTAGCCACTTGTTAGCAACCGCCTTTTTAAGACTTGCAAAACCTGAAGAGTTCTTTGGGTTTGTAGTGGCATATTTTATGTCGCAGAACAAAATGTCTGTAGCCTGTGTTAACCACAGACCTTGTTTCAGACATTTCACTGAAAACCTGTTCAAACACACAAAGACTTTGCGACAAGGGAACCACACGTGCTGAAACGCTAACTGACTTCTGAGTATAAGGACTCATTACTTCACCACTCTATTATGAAGAGTCGTTTTTGGCATGTCTGGTTGTTAATAGAATATTTTGCTAAAATAGATTTCAGACATTTGTTAGTTATTAATGAATGCTTTCATAGACTACAACCTCCAATACACATAAAGCTGAGTCAGCAAAAGCTGGACATTGTACCTTTATAAAGCACAGCACAGTTGTAATAGACTGAATTAGTTTAGCCAGGTGTTACTCAGCCATGTGTACACTCTCTTCTTTTATGTCTTTCCTGCTGTGCGTTTTAGTTTGAATTGCTTCAAGTTGTGTTCAGTCTTACAGATTGTTTAGAAATTTTGCACAGCTGTGCTTTGGTTTTTTTTGTTTCTGTTGGCTGCACTTTTGTTCGTGGTGCAAGTTGTCAGCCAGTGTCAGTGGATTCGGTTCAAGACATAGCGGACTGTTTGACAATGTTGTCGTGGCTTCAGTTGGGCTTTGTGAAGAGCCAGACTGTGACTGTGTCTATTTCAACCCCTCTTTGCTTCAAAGAGGAAAACATTTGGACACTGTTAGAGAGAACAGCTATTTCTGACAGAAGCACCTCTTCATTCTGGGCTCATTTTGTGGTTCGATGGTGTTTTTGCCACCCGCACATGCGTCACTTTAAAGCGAGATGGTTCTAGCGAAGCTACATGGAAGTGTGATAGCAGATTTTTTATTTTTTCTAATGGGATCCAAACATCACATTTTGGTCATTTAAATAAAAAAGCAAATGCTCTAATCTGTTGTTTTGAGGCAAAATATGAAAAGAAAAATGGCAAAAAATCATTGTAAATTTTTACCATTGTGGCTGTAAGAGAAATTGACCAAATTCTGCTTTCTTGTAAAGATAGATGAGAGAAGAAAGTCTTCATTGATTCTGCACCAGGGAGAGTTGCAAAGTTGCTCATTCATTTTCCATTAACAGGTTGTAGAAATAAAACAAGCTCACATCAATTTCTCCATTTGCTTTCAAAGGCATCCAGGGAATCAAAGTAAACAGATAATTAAGAACTAAAATTCCACTGTACCAAACAACTTGACTACAACGCCTACAAACACTTACAGAAACACAATCAATTTTACATTAAAAAGTAATATGCAAATGTCAGAGCATGTCAAGAACTCACTGGGTAAAAATATAAACATTTTAGCAAAGATAATGTGTTCTCCTTAGGACTTGGCAATAAATCAGTTTTATCAGTTAATTTGAATTTGTGGTTTAGGAAGATATTTTAGAATTGAAATCAATTTTCTCTTTCCAGGCTTGCATTTGCTTCCAGGAGCCTCTAAATATCTTATTTTCATCTATGTTGATAGAGGAATTACATGTAAATACGTTTTGTCAAACTACTGCAGGCTTCAGGTTAAATGCAAACAACTTCAGCTCCCATGAAACCACAAAATATACTTTAATCCCATAACCTAAAAAACAAACTTGTTTTGAGTTATTTCTTTGTCATTTTTAGTTTGTTTTTAAGATGAGAAAAAAAAGTCAATTGAAATTGTAAATCAAGTTTGGCGTGACAAAAATCTGAGGTTTTTTTGTTTGTTTGTTTGTTTTTTTTAATGCCATATCTTTCAGCCTTAGTTTTTTCGTTTTAGTTGATGTAGAATAGGACCATACCTTTTTTATATACTGCGTTTCGTTGTGTACTTACATTTTCCCCAAATTTGCAACAATGTTCGAAACCAGAGAAATCTGTTTCCCTTGTCAGAGTACTTCTTTTGTTTTCATTGTTTTGATTAGGGCCTGACCAATAAAGGTCTATGGCAGATATATTGATATCAGCGTATATGTTCTCTGATATGAGCAGATATTAAAACTATTTTTTAAGGCCAGAAAAAGTGCTTGGACTTGCTATTTAAATGGTGTAATATTATGTAGTTTTTCAGTGGAAGGCGGTCCGTTATTTAATAATTCATAAGTGAAGTGTTTTCTGTCCAGTGCGTTGATGTTTGAAATAAAGTTTGCCAAAATGTCGGTCCGGGCTTGGTTTTGATTTGACAATTATTGACTTTAAAAATCTTAATTATTCTCCAAATGTGTTGTAATTGTGATTTGTCACGCTGTGTGTCATTTTCTTTAGAACCTGACCATGTGTAACATGTTTTTGGTTATTTTATTGTTTCGTTGTTTTTTTTTTCAGGAGTCGGTGATGTTGCAGTTTTGTGGCAACAAGTTGGATAAGAAGGACTTTTTCGGAAAATCGGATCCTTTCCTTGTCTTTTACCGCAGTAATGAAGACGGATCGTAAGTTGACAAGCAGCTTCCTCATGATATTTTCAAACATGCAGCTTCCTCAGTGTTACACACAAAACACATGTACGCGGCATGTAAAGATGCTTGAAATGCATATAGACATAGTGTGATTTTCATGCTCCAAAAAGCTTCCATACAGAGGATATACGGTCTAATCTGCCTATGAGAGAGGTTATATAATTCTTGTTGCTGTATATGTGACTTATGTTGTCCAGTCGCTAACAGGAGAAAGCAGCAGAAGGAAGAATGAGCAGAGATAATAGGACAGAGTTGACAGGAGGAAAATAAAGCGAGAACAGACAGATAAGATGAAGTTAAGTGAAAACTGTGTGTGGCGGTCACAGTTTCTTTTGCCCCGCAGACGCTTTTATTCAAGTCGACTTCAGTGTCCCAGTGAAGAGACACATTCTCTCTTTGTGCAGCTGGGTATTTACTGATGCAGCCTAAATGTTCAGCCGCTGGCTGTGGCAGCAGCCACAAAGAGCCAGACGAGGTGCCAAGGAAAAGAACAGGAAGTGGTTATTTTAGTGGAGGATCATGTTTATAAATTATTTATAATGTTACACTCCTCGTAACAACAAAGACAGGAAGGCTTTTTACCTTTAAATTACGTTTTTTATCTGCGGCAGCATAAATATCTGCACTGCTCATCACTTGTTCTGAGTTCCTCTTTGGAAATGAAATCTGAAACTAAAAAAGAGAAATTTAAGCCGCTGGTTTTGAATACGTTTGGTAGATTACTGTTAAGGTTCCTGTCAGCGTGGATGGAGGTCTTTTTTCAGTTGTGTGAAATCCTGCATAAAGCAGTTTGAGGAAACTGTGTGAACTTATTCCTTGTTAGCAACCAAGCTAAGGTTGTTAGCTTGTTATGTAAACAGAGAGAAAACAGAGGAAAGGTTTTGGAACTGCAGTGACTAACTAGTACAAGGCCACCGAGGTAACAGTCAGCCAGCCAGCTGCAGTGGTTCAACACCAGTCACTTCCTGCCCCAAATGTTTCATGTGGCTGAGATGGCAACGATGAAGATAGGCAATTTTTTATTTCCTCAAAGAAAGAAAAAAGTTCAACAAATATCACAATGCACTTAAAAGACAAGTTTGAATTATTTCTTACTAGAAAAAATTATGACTGAAAATGATTTTCAGGATTTTATGGTTAGTATCTTGTGTTAACTTCTTTGTGTGTCTCGCAGGTATACCATCTGCCACAAAACAGAAGTGGTGAAAAATACTCTGGACCCGGTGTGGCAGGCTTTTAAAATTCCCGTCAGGGCGCTGTGTAATGGAGACTATGACAGGTACAGGAGATGTGGGAATCCCACAAACAAACATTTCATCGACAATGTTCACAGCTAGACTGAATGAATGGAGAAAGTGATTTTTAGGTATTGTATATATTTGACATATACCAAGAAATAGCCAAACAATTAATACAGTGAATAAGAAAGAAAAAACTGAACATGCTTTTTTATATCATGGTGTCTGTGACGGTGCAGCTTTGCTTGCACATACCAAACCGACTGTTTACTAAGTGATACAGATACTGAAAAAATAGGCTGCTCTGTACAATGTGTGTAATGTAACTAATACAAATAATAAACTAGGTGGAGGTGGTGCTGTAATCTGGCAGTAAAAAGCTAAAATCTGTTGAACTTCTTGTTATTGATCTTATTTTATCAGTTCTTGTTTAAACTGGAAAAACAAGTACCACTTCAAGGTAAACAACTATTTAGCTCATACACTCAAATTTTGTTTCCATAAGTTCCCAAATTTATTAAGCCAAGATGTGACAACTTGACTCTGTCTTGTTTCCCTGAAAAAGCAAAAGGGCACATCATTAGCAGACACAGATGACTCATGTCAGCAGAAAAAGTAGTTGTTCAAAAGTGTTCAGTGTTCACTTAATGAAGTGCTACGCTGACGGTGTTGTAACCCTCATACAGGTTATTTGATGAGACATCTGTGATGAATTCTTAGATGAGATAAACACTTGCAGGTCATAAATATGAGAATATTTTCCGTCAATATCTGTGTGAGCCGTGACATTTTGCTTTTCGCTTATGTCACGTCATTTAGATCCAGATTTAGAGAGCTGGGCAGTCTTATGCTTCCTAATCATCTTGTCATAACTCGTATTTGCCTGATGTAGACCAAGATATACTGATAATGACCTTCAACAACCTTCTCTTTAATGTCCCTCTCTGTGTTACATCCTCTTGTTCACGTGGGACCCCCATTGTCCACGCATCAGTTGCTGGTATTTTAAACAGAAGGACTGTAAATTAGTGTTGCTAATTGTTTTTTTAATGGGTTTTTCCTCCCTTGCTCCTCGTCCCTCTCATCTTTCCCTACAGGAGCATTAAGGTGGAGGTGTACGACTGGGACAGAGATGGCGGGTGAGAGAACAACGCTCTCGTCTTTCTAGTTAAACTATAATGGCTGCACAATGAATGTTATTATACTCGAGCCATCCATACAGTATTTTATTTTATTGACATCCAGCTGCCAAATAAAACCCCACATACATGTTCAACAGGGCCCAAGAGCAGAGCAGTAATTATGTATGAGCTATATGTTGTGTTGACTCTATTATTTGTTTATTTACTAACCCCACATGCCATTTTAAGATGTAATGACACAATTTTCACTTGGTGACACTGATGTTTTGTGCTCCTAAAAAATTGAACTGGAAGTTTAGAAGCACTTGTGCAATTTAGGGAAGGGACTTTGGGATTATAGTCATAGATGACATCCCATCGCATAAAATGTGTCTTTAAATGCTGTGTTGTTTTCTACAGTCAGGGTAAACACTGCAAAGTAATATCACTGTATTTCACCCCCTACTGCTTTAAATGTACATTAACTATTAATGTCGCTTGAACAGTCTCCTGACAGATAACTTCAGAGTCAGTCTGGGGAAAAAGATGCTATTTATCTTTTTTGAAGCGATACATTTCCAGTATTCAGGGGCGCAGTCTGCTCCTCGATTGGTGATTTCACAGGGAGTTTTTGACATTTTGAGGGCATTTAGCTGTGAGCTCAAATGCACTTTTGACCTTGATTTAAAAGGCACTGATTATCTCCATAAAATCATTAAACTGCTGCTCCCACGCATCCAGTTACCAGACAGCTTGTTAGTGAGACTCCTGGTTTCTCCGGTACTTTATATGAGACTTCCCAGACTGTGAAAACACTACAAATACATGGATCTAATCTGTAGTTCTTAAGCAGATATTCTCACCGTTATGATAGGAGCTCATTTTCTTCTGACACTGTTTCACTGCAGTGGGTTCTTCATGTGACTGTGTGTTTGTTTCTACAGCCACGATTTCATCGGCGAGTTCAGCACCAGCTACAGAGAAATGTCCAGAAGCCAGTCACAGTTCCACATCTATGAGGTGATGCTCTTCACATGCGCACACACACACACACACGCACACACACACAAACACACCACACATACACAAACACACATATTTGTATTGCTATACTTGTGAGGACATTAATTGATATAAAACATTTTCTAACCCCTTAACCTAATGCTAACCATCAAAACTAACCTAAACCTAGTTGTAACACTAAAATCAAGGCTTAACCCTCAAAAAGCCTGGCGACAGAGTGAGGACTGGCCAAAATGTTCTCACTTCCCAAAAATGACCTCACTCTGTTGGTTAAAAACTCACACTGGTCCAGAATGAAGTGCAGGTACAAGGCCACATTGGTTACATAAACCCCTCACATTTTTCCCCAAATAGCTTTATCTAAGATGTTGTTATTTTATAAAGTATTAAATAATCGTTACAGGAAGTACCTGAAAATGTGTGACAGCGTTTTTTAAAAAAGAACATCTGTGTCAAAATTCTTCTTCACCCCAATATTAGAGCTAGGAGGGCAGCACTTGTAAGGGACTAATGATTTTGTCTCAGTGGTGGCTTCTCTCTCTCTCGCTTAGCAATTTTTGACCAAATAAATGCAGACTTCCTCTTTAGGAGGGTGAATTATCTATACCTAGCAACTTTCATGTGTCTTGCAATGTTTCTTTACCCTGTTTCAACATGAATGGAAATAATTGGGGTTGAAAAATGCTGTCTGAGATCTATTTAAGTATACACGGTTGAATTTTAACAACATTTGTAGAAGATGGGAGTGATCTCTGCTAATAGTGAGAAGTCAGAAATAAATAGACTAGTATGGTCCTTAAACAAGCTGCAATTACGAATTATGGACATGGCCAATTGGCACTTAATTAAAATCAGAGACCTCTCTGCAACTATTACAAATTACTGGAGGTCCAAATGTAGTACTAGTCCCATGCAAATAGGGCATAAGACCAAAACTAAACAATCATCAGCGATTGGCAGTGGACTGATAAAAACACATTAACATGTCGATTTACAGCACTTTACCTTGACCTTGGTATTCTTCTCTGCTTGATTTTAAATGTATTTAAAACGCGTCTAAGTACAGCCTTCATTTTTTCTAGAAACTTCCTCAAGGTCAGGTAGTTTTATCCGCTGAGTGCTGTGTCTCTCCTTTAGGAACGCTTCACATCCTTATGCTTATTCAGCAGGTTTATATTGATTTTGGCCATAAATAAAACTGAAAAACAAAACAAAACAAAACAGAACTCTCTTTCTGTTTGATATTTCCATTATAGTCATTAAACATGGGGGATTACAATAATCAATAATCATGTCCTGACTCTAGTGATTAGTTAACTGGGTGCTATGCCCTTTATAAAATACATAATGACATTCAATACATGCTGTTACACCAAGAGCAGTTCTTGAAAGACTTTTGCCTCTTCTTAGAATTCTCGTTGCAGTTCACTGATCAGTCCATTAACTTCTTCACCAGCTGCCTGTGAACAAACCATAAATCACTGAAGGTCAAGAGTCAGTAAAGGTGCTTATGAAGCAAAACCTGAATCATTTGCTGTAAAGGCAAAGAGGGTGATGTAACATGTGATGCCAGAGCCAGCTCGTCTCTGCTTTTTTCTGTCTTCAGACTCCCACAATCTCTTTATTGTTCATTAAAACTCCTGACCCTTACACAACTGAGGTACAGACTGAAGGCAAACATTGAAGTGAAAGTGGAGCTCATGTTGTGTGATGTCTGAGTGTAATACTGTAGGTTACAATACCAGCCAGTCAAACTGGAAAAGAACTCTAAATATCCTGTTGAACAAGACTCACACTGAAACACATGAATATCCATTTAGACGCTAAGATCTCGTGGAAAAATTAAGGGATGTGTGCACTTTTCTGAGAGACCTTAGAGGTTTTTCTAATGATTACCCTGAGTTGTGACTTCTTCTGGAGCAGTTGCTTGTGTCAATAATTGTTATTGATGAATGTGTGGTAATTGAATTGCTTTGCTTTCAAATTAATTGAAAAAAACATTGTTTTTATTTTATTCGGCTGAATGGAGTCAAAATTGATTAAACCAAGAAGACATTAGTCGGGATCTTTCTTCCATTAATCACTCGCTGCTCACTGAGACACAACAGAGTAAATTTATGCTCATGTTTTCTGCACAGGTGCTAAATCCAAAGAAAAAAGGAAAGAAGAAGAAAAAGTATCAAAACTCAGGAACGGTGAGTCAACTGACAATGCAAATGATGATGTTACTGATGTTTTCCTTAAGTGACAACAAAGCTGCACTTACGCTTGAGGCCCAGACATGACATGGTTGACAGTAAAGACACACTAATATAAAATGTAATTACTTTTGAACCTAAAATACAATTCGGGTTGTTTTGAACATATTTAGTTCTTTTGTACTTTCCAGGTTGGAGTTAGGCTGATGTAAAAAATTCCGGTAATTCTATACCGGACAGGTACACTGGACTTTCACCACTAGGTGTTGCACATTTCATCAAACTGAACTGAGTGACACAGAGTGTGTCACGACAGCCAATCAGCGATGAGAACTATTTGACGTCACTCATGTCTGGACATTGAGACCAAAACATTTGTAGCTTTATCTGAATACCACGGAGCTGTACAAAAAAAACTTCATAATGTTAACTTACACCACTGAATTAAGTAATGAACACAAACACGACGTCGTTAAGCTTTCAACATTTCTGGAACTTCCCAAGGTGATACAGTGAAGAAATGATTAACTGTGGCTGTGCGACACATTAACAGACTTCCGGTTTATTTTATGAACACGGGTCAGGATCTCACATAATACAAATGCTGGTTTATCTAATTTGCATAAAATTAAACTGGTTTAAGTCTGCACAACAGATCGGGCCAATAAAACCACACACTGACCCAAGCCTATTCTGTGTTTTATCCAATCACTGCAAGTACCATCAGAATCAAGTTGGTCACATTTGTCTTTCGTGCTAGAAATTTTGGTGCCCCACCTAGAGCCATGCTGTACAGTGCAGGTTGGAACTGAAAAATCACAACTGTCAGCTACATCTGGGTTATCAACAGGCAAATCTGATAACTGCCATGAGACCACAACATTCACCTAATATGGGTTTGACTGATGCAGTAAGTTGTCTTATGTTGCAAGTCTCCTTGGAAGATGAAGTAAATCATCAGCCGTCATCTCTGTCTGCCACATTTGAATTCAGCATCT
>JAQLOL010000023.1:28192423-28203205 GCA_029783665.1 Naso thynnoides
ATGCACACCTTATTTTAAACTGTAAAGTGTTTTGAGACCATGCTGCATGGTGATTCTACACTTTAAATAAAGATTGAAAGATTGATTATGTTTTGCGATACTGTAACAATTTTAAATTAAAAACTATTGCTATGATATTCTTTTTGCGTAAAAAGGTGGGTTTTTTTGGTAGATTTTATGGATATTGTGGTATGTTCTTTATACTATGACAGTTTTCACAAAACACGATTGTAAAAAATGTAATGCAATGTATCACCTTGGTTACAATACATTGTATCTTAATTCACGTATCTTGGTACGTATCGTATCACCAGATTCTTGCCAATACAAGGAGTCTGTACTAAAATCTTTTAAAAACCCATTTTAACATATTGGCGTTTTTACAAGTTTGTCTTGTATGCTTACTGTTTCCAATCCATTGTTTATTGGTGTAACTACTAAATGTGTCTTCATTGTTTTCTAGATTTAACTAACTGTTCTTTGCTGTGCACTGTGCTCTACTTTTTATCATGTGTAAAGTACTTTGGAACTATGGTTGACAACAAGTGCTATGGAGATAAAGTTTATTTACTTACTTTATTCCTTTATTCATTTTGCACTGCAGGCAGTGTGGTCCTAAAGAAAACGTCCGTCTTACAGCAATGTAAAGCGCAGAAAATTTGAAAAGAGTAGCATATGCGTAAAAGGGCACATATACTTTAGGCGGGTGGTCTTGTCAGTGACTATAAGAAGTGTTGCTGTTGGTACCATTTGCAGCAGTGCTACGCTCTGTCTCCTACTGGTGAATTGCGCTGCTTCTCCATACAAAGGGCGAGCTGATCGTTATCTACTGCAGGGAAGACACTGAATAGGCATTGCCGAAAACAAAATAGGCAAAAGGACTTATCACCTGAACATGAGACAATTCCATATGAAAAAAAAACAATCTGCAATTTTCTTGTGGATAGTTTCTAAAAACAATTTACGTCAAGCAAAGCAATGGAAGTGCACCTTCTTTCCCAATCATAGTCTTTTCAGACATTTGAAGTTCACTCAGAATTTCATTTGACAGTTGGACAGAGACAGAGCTGGTGTGAGAGAGAGAGACGGGCATCTGACAGGTGGTGACAGACCAAGATCCCAGGGAGAGACAGAGAGAGGGTGAGGAGGGGAGGAAGGGTGGAGGGTGGAGGGATGACGAGGCTGAGAGACAGATGGAGACTCAGCTCTCACTCGCTCTCCCCGGGGAGACAAAACAGCCGATCTGAGATCTGAGCCACAAAAAGAAAGAAATGGAAATAAGAGAAAGGGAGTGAGAGGGAATGCAAAGAAATGCCAAGTGGGTTAGAAGATGGAATTTTTTCTCGACCATAAGTTATGGTGGGAGCTGAATTTTTCTCTTATTTAGAGACTCCAGTCTTCAGATTCATACATTTGCACACTGGCTGCTGCCAAGTACGACAGTCGTCTTCACTTACACTGACCAGCTTTGTGGCAACTATCAGAAAGAACGGAAAGGAAGTTCCAGTTTGCATTCGTTAAAGTGACGAAATACATAGAAAATGTGGTAGTATAAAAATGGCTGAAGTAGTCAGCACTATACTTGTCAACCTTGGGACTTGAAAAAACATTTTTGATGGGGTGGGGTGGCTGGGGGGGTTCTATTTGCTTTAACTTTTTTAACAATCTAGCACAATGATACTGCAAGACAGATTAATTTGCCTCTCTGGCATGAACGTGCAAAAATCTCTGGTATATATAAATGTACTTGATACATTCATTACACTCATTACACTTACCGTTGCAGAGTGTTAAACAATACACACCACTGACATCACATGCATCATCACATCATTGCTCTCAGTCTCCCGATGGTGAATCACACTGGTACTGCGACTCCCATGTTCAACAGAGAAATCGGCACAAAGTTTTCCTCTAGCACGTTAAAAGTTAGTAGCGTTCTTGCGGGCTCGTGTGATGTGCCTGGTGTATTTGTACAGTTATCAGGGTGGAAACAGTAGGCTTTAAAGTGATACACGCGCGGATTTACATTATAGGCTTCTTCTCTTCATGGACATTAGTTCAACTAAGCTTCAAGAGCTATCCACATTTCTTCTCTACTGAATTTGCGTTACATGGACATTGTGTTCAGTGATGGACTTTTATTGTGAAAACTGCTTCAAGATGGCGGCAATCTGCCCTGTCTGCTCAGTCAGCAGAAACGCTACGAAACCCTTTACAGCACAGACTGGAAGAGAGTTGTTTTATTTTGTTTTGTTTCTTCTTTTGTCTTTGTTGTTTACGAGCATGATCAATCCGCTGTTTTACTATCTGTGGTTGAAAGCAAAAGGATGTTTTAATTAAGATAATTTCAATGTTTTGTGTTTATGACCGAACTGGCATCGTGCAAATCAGTGGCATGCGTCTTTCCCTCTGTTCCAAAACTAATGATCTTTGCGACAGTAAGCTGTACCGTTTTTGTCGTGCTGCTACAATCAACACAAAATGAAAGTTCCTCTTAGGGGCATTGAAGGAATAGTTCCCTGAAAACCAGTGTTTTTTAGTATCAGTTACTCACCTCCTGAAGGCTTGAAATGTTACTCTGAATACTTGCTAGTTCTGTTCTCAGCTTAGATTCATAACAGTTACAATGGACTTTAAAGACTTTTTCCTAGTTTCCACATTTACTCGACTTCTTTTTGTAGAGATTCAAATATGCCTTTAGGTGTTGTGCCCATCATGGGATTTAACATAAGTAATTTTCGTTGGCCAGAACCTAAAAAAACTTATAGAAAGACATAAAAAGCTTTGTTTAACCATAATTTCATTAACGTAGCTTTCTTCTGTTGCTAACATGATTAACTCTTGACATTTGTTGAGTCCAGTTACATCTACACATGCTGTTTGGTTGCAAAAACTTTCCATGGAAGTTTTGAAACTGGACCGCTTTCTAATCTAGAGCAGCTGTTGTGAACATAAGCTAACCAAAGCTGTTGTCCTCTGCAAAAGACTGAGCTAAGGACTTTCCAGAGCCTGCAGGTGGTAAGTAATGTAATATTCAAAACTTTTTGTCAGGGAATATTAATTTGAAAAATGGGGAGATAGTCAAATCCCCAAAAGGTAATTGCACTGTCACTTTTGGCAAATTGTGGGTTAAAAATCAATGCAGCCCTGCTGTTAAACCCAGTAATGTGTTAATGAAATGAAAACTTTACAGTTTGATTTTAAGCAAAGCACAAACTCAGAAAAGCAACAGCCACCTTTCAACTCATGTAAATGTGTGATGAACAGCATTTTTTCATCTTCCTCTCTATGTGAGTACGACAAACTGTAGATCCTATTCGTACTTTTTTAGGGCCCTATTCAGTCAAGGAAACAAAGAAAAGGTTTACGGCGTTTTTCTTAACTTACACCTCAAAGTAATCATATTCTTTGCTGATGAACGTCTACTTATAAACTGCTTGTAAAACATTTCTGAGACATTTATACACTGTACAAATTTTTGCCTTTTTTGTCTAACAGTCAATACAGTCTACTGTATGTGTAATGCTGCTTCTTTACTGCTGATATGAGTGTTACATTTTATACTGAGGCCTGTAATCATATTTAAATTATGACTAACAGGCCTTATTCATGTTTATACATAAGTTATTCATATTTAAATCATGAACGACAGGCCTGTATTTTTTTTAAGTGAATGGTTAAATATTGATGTATATTTCATGTGTGCAAGATGTTTAAAAGTAGACCTGCCGATCAAGCTGTAGCAACATTTTTCTGCCAAATTCCACATTGTTAAGTGTAGCGTCTCATTATTTGCTGAGACTCTTTCAACAAAGCTATGTTATTCAGTTTGACTGAATAGGGTCCCTCACTGTGGGGACAGGCAGTCTGATAGATTTTGTACTCTCCTGTATTGTTGTTTCATCATGGGGACCCCGTACGACAGTGGGGATGTCGAATTGCACAATGTAGCACTGGTCTCAAGTCTGGTATTAGACTGGAGTGACACCAGACTGAACCATATCACACCAGATCAGGCAGGAACAGTCTTTTTATATGTGTGTGTAACATATTTACTGTGTATATACTGTTTTATGGAGAGTTGACTTGCAGCGAACTGCCGAGACTCTGTGACTCTCCTCCTGAAACACAAGGCAGGGCCTTTCATTTATTTATCACGACAAGTTGTCAACTTCATCTCACACCCACACTCTCATATATACTGTACATCCAGTACATGGTTTTGTATATGAAACATGCATGACACTTACATAACAATGAGAGGGTCGCATGAAGTAAAGGCTTTTTGCCTGTTTTCTCAGAGAAACAGTGCTTTCAGAGACATGATAATTATCTCAGCATCAACACCTTTAAAAACTGTTTTTCCACCTTTTCTGTCCTGTGACCACATTTTTAGATCCTTGATCTCAGGCAAATTCTTAAATGGCATATAATCCTTGGAGGCAACTCCAGATTAATTATTTTGAACCTAAAAAGGCAAAAATCTCAGCCAGGATAGCACAAACTTTAATGCCCTACATTTGTATTTTGATAATAGAAAATTATTTAAACATTCAAACATGTATCTGATTAATGGAGTTTATCAAAATACACATAATGATCACGACACAGGTGAGCCAGATTTCTGTAAGTGCACTGATTGTGTAGTGGTTCACAATAAGATGAGTAAGTAAAGCAGAAATTTAAAAAAAAAAAAAAAAAAAGATTGTTTAAAAGAATTTTTCCTGCACTTTTGAATGAGGATCTTTACACTGTCTTTAGGCCCAAATGTTTACCATAAAAAAAGGTGTGGAAATTTTTTTTTTTTTTGGTGCGATAATGATGATATACAGTAAGCTAAGCCCCATCCCCTGTCATCACTGTTGCTACACCATTCAAGTTTTACATTCTCACATAACTTCTCATTTCTACCTGATAACTATCGATTTTGCTAGCCAAGCTAATGTTAGTTCCATGAGTTACATTACAGCGCTTCTCTCTGGAAAACCCTTTCATTCAGCTGACGTGTTTTAAAGGAAGAATAAAGAATTTGAACTGTACCCTTGATAACAACAACCATGGTACAGTGCTAAAACCTCTAAGCTAATAAATCCCAGACAGAAAGTTAGCATCCTCACCAATCTTTGCATTGTTGAGCTAGCAAATGCTAATAAAAAGGTATGATAAAGAAAAAATATTATCCCAGACATAATCCTGTTTGGCTGCTTGGCTTACTTAGCAGAACGTACTTAATTATAGTTTTGTAAACAGCGTGTTTTTGTCAAATCTAATATTACAAAAGCGATGTTACAAAGTGGTGCTCATCCTAAAGGCTAACCGATGTAAGCTAACTGCTGTCAGCTAAAGTAGTTAGCCGGAGTTGCTAATGATTGCAACTCAGATAAACAAAGCATTTATACCTTTCTTGTATGTAAAGGGACACCTTTCCTCCAAACTCTTGAAATGCCAAGTATTGATCTGATTAAAACCACTCTCACACAATTTCAGCGTGTGCAAAAGCCCGAAACATAACAAATCCAGTGTGCATAGTTATGGTCACTAGGCTATCATCAGACAATCACTGCTTGAAGGAGAGGTTTAACAAACATTATATCATGAAAATGACTTAATGCGGCAACTACATAAGTACGACAATATTCACACGACAGATGTGACAGCATGCAAATATTTCCTTTTGAATTCGTGGATTTGCCCTCAGGGAGAGGACATATGTTTGCATTGGACTTAAGCGGAGTTTGAAGTCTTAACGTATATCAATGTGTTTGTCATGTGTGGCTGCAATGTGTGAAATCACTGTTCCTCTGAGGCTGTGTCAGCGTGGGAGTGACAATCAAAAGCATTTATTGTGTAGGAGACTGCAAGGCGGAAAAAAAGCCCTGCACTGTCGGTGGAAGTACAAGTCTTAATGAAGCAGGCTTACATGTTGCTTCCTCCACCGCTCATCGCTGCATTTGTGTCACTCTGCCAAGGCGGTACCATGTCAGCATGCCCGGCCATATGAACGCCCACATAATCTTCAAACACACAACATGAAAGTTGTTTACTGTACCTTATAGTATTAAAAACAGTGGTTTAATCAAAAGCTTGTGATGAATATCCTGTTTAATTCTGATGTTTTTATAGCATGCATTAAGTTTGCATGTGTAGATTTTTTATAACAAAGATGCACCAGTGGGTTTTAAACAAATTGTAATATAACATTTAAGTGTTATTTCGAAGTATTTTAGACAACTTTTTTGCCTTAAAAAAACCTCACTGATCAATCTTGGAATCGTGCAATGCCTTCAGATGTTTCTTTTAAAGACTGATACTCGTTCTCTGGTTTGTTTTTCTTTCCATCTTTTTGTTTTTCTGTTTTCTTCTTTGTTAAGTTCATGCACAGCCACTCATGAGACTTATCTCAGCGTTGTTCTCTCAGACACAGTGGCTGAAGTGATGTAAGAGGGCGATCTGGACAGAGAAAAACTGGGCTGTCTGGCTTTCAGCAAAGGGACAGAATCAGTCAGCTGGAAATGATGTTCTCCAGCCTCATAAAGCCATGTTTTAAGTTACTACAGATCTTTATTTTTTATCATAAACTTGAATCATCTGCTCCAAAATGTATTAATCCAGCTGTTGTTTTTCATCAGCCCTCATTTTGAACCTCAAAAGAGTGACTCATGGCTTCTGCATGATGCTTGTGACACTAAAAGACCAATCAAAAATGATTTGTCCATTAACGCATAATATTTACTTAAAATCAGTTCTAAAAGTTAGTGATAGTGCAAGACAGCACAGGTTTTACTCTTCTAATGGGACAAACATGAGCCACTAAAACGACTGATTTAAAAATGACTATTTCTGTAAGAACTGAAGTCTTAAAATAAATATTCATGTCAAATCTGTTTTTTTGTGTGTGTTGTTTCAGTGGCTTCTAAAGATGTCAGTCATATGTACGTGTGATGCCATATCAATACATTTTCATCGGAGTGATTGGCTGTTATAAAAGACAAAAATAACATTTTCTGGTGTTACACACACTCTCCACAGTGATAGGCATTTCTCCTGGATGGTAATGCCAATACAACTATATAAATAGAGCCAGCACGGTGTAATAGACGTACTTCACACCATTACACCTTCAAAGTGTGGATTTCAAGATCTAATACGTTATAATGAGGTGACAGGCTGTCCTTTTCCAAATACTCCAGATGAAGAATCTGATGACTACACAGCATGTCGTTTGCCGAATCAGAATTTTAAATGTATAGTGCGTCAGTCAGTTATTTAAAGTTAAAAGTTAGTTTTATAGTCCGTCTGTCAATACTTGTGTATTTTCACACTCAGTCCCAAACTCATTGGTGCAACTCATGAATAAATTGTTTTCTTTCTCATCCTGTAATGGTGCATTTACATGTAGGTAGCCTTGTCAACTTGTGCAGTCAAAGAAATGTCACGTGACTTTCATCAAGCTCTGCTGCTGAATACTTGAGGATCTGGGAAAAAAGCCACTGCAGGACATGAATAATAGAGGCTTGCCACAATTCCGCCATTCATGTTAGCAGCCTTGATGCAGTTCACACTATTTTTGACCACTTCACTGCCTTTGTGTTTTTGTAACAAACCTTGTAAACAAATCTGAAGCCTACACAACCCTAAATTGGTCATAGATGGAGAAAAAAAGTACAAGCTATGAGTGCTTGACAAGCTGTCACGTGCTCACAAGATAAAATTCATTTCATTTTGCTTACTACTACACTACACTGGAAAAAGTAACATTCCGCTATGGTCTTAATCCATGTGTAACCTGCAGCAGAGTTGTTTGCACACCCACCTGTTTTGAGGCCAGGTGCTGGATAAAACTACATGTAAAGGTAAGGAGAAAAAGAATATCCGTACACTGAAGTACATCTCCCAGTATTTAATGGACTGCACAAAACAGTGTTTCATCTTGCCAGGGTCTCCATCAGGCAAATGCGTGTCAAAGTGTGCGGATACTCTTTTTCTCCTTACCTTAAGCCATGTATAGTCTGCCAGCTATAAGTAAAGATGGATACAACTCAATCAAAAACACTGTTAGCTATTCCAAAAATAATATAAAATATGTGGCGGCTGTTTACAAGATCAACCTGACATAAACTCTGAAAATAAGGCTAACCACACAGCTTTCTTCACCACAGCTCAACTTAAACTAACCTGCTCTGAAGCGAATCATGGGTAGATGGAAACAAAGCTAAAATTAGAGTTAAGATCAAAGGTTAACTTGGATCAAACTGAGCATACACAATGGCTAAGAGGCCCCAAGTGTTTTACGGAACAGATGGGAAATGTCTTTTGTAATTTAGGGGATATCTGACAGTTTTGTTGAAAAAGTTGTGTATCAAATGATGGGTACACATGCAGATGTACCCATAGTTGTTTGTCAATAACCTGCACACGTTGAATGTAGTGTATGATGTAGTACATTTACTTCTTGTGTGTGTACACTTAACAGCATTTCCAGTGCTCAGTGTAGTAGAAAGTGGTCTTGATAACTTGAGCATGCCTGAGAGAGCTACCACATGAGGAGATGAAAACAGGTTTCAGTTTTATTATTTCTTGACTTTTGGTAAAAACTTTCTTGCACTAAAATCTCAGAGTTTAGGAACTAATAATAAAGGACTATATTAATTCTCCCGTGCATTGCCTGTTCTATCCAAAGGATTTTAAAGGGGTTTTGTGTTTTATGAAGTTTTTATGTGAC
This sequence comes from Naso thynnoides, assembly GCA_029783665.1. Classification (NCBI taxonomy): domain Eukaryota; kingdom Metazoa; phylum Chordata; class Actinopteri; order Acanthuriformes; family Acanthuridae; genus Naso; species Naso thynnoides. The sequence goes on from JAQLOL010000023.1 coordinate 28,201,149, forward strand.
AACGGCAGTAAGCTGTCTATAGAGTGGCATTGCTGTCATTTACTGTACCAACACCTTTCTCACTCACATTGCATCATCTGGAGTTAATGCCTGATGGATTCCTTCGAAGTGCTATTACTTTTCACATTAACTGACACTGACATTTTTTGAACGATCAATTTTCATGGAACCTTCTCCTGCATCATCCATCTCCATGTGGAGCGTCAAAAGTGCAGCTACATGAACAGAAATAAAATAACATCATGGTGTCATCTGCTTCACGGTGCAGCAAATCAGATCTTAAAATTTATATTCCACATAAATGTGTGTGCTATACGTTATTTCATTTCAGTGGTGGTTTGCTGATTTTAACGCTGATCTGGTGAGTGAGTGTTTCAACCTCCTGTCTGGTCTTATAAAAAGACCAATGCTTCTTTATTAAGTTGGAGGCATTTCTGGTTTGTTCTGTTGGCGCAGAAGTTACATGCTTTCAGAATAGCAACAAAAACAATCGGTGGATGCTCTTGGGAAGCGATCTGACATGCTAAGAACGTAGGCTGCTTTGTAACAAGTGACAGTGTGCTAATTACAACCAGTAGATTTCTCTCTCCTCCTGATTCCAGCCCTGTCCAAGATTTTAATGAGCATCTATTGTTATATGCTCTGTATGTTTATCTGCGTATGACTTTTAACTTCCTGTCGAGTTATTATATTATTATGGTCGCCTTCCACTTGACGCCATAATTAGAAACTGTAATTGGCACTCTGAACACCCCCACGCACACACACCAAAAGCATGGTGGGTTGATGTAATAATGTTACAAAATAACAACCAAAGAAAATACTGCAGAGAGTGAATGTTTGCTGGTAGGGAGGCTAAAACTGCGTTGTGACTTAGTGACATAATAATCTTGCTTTCGGAAGCAGCTTCCACAAAAATACAAAGTGTTTTCTTTCAGTAGTCTGGCTGCTGTTACCTCAACTTTTCAGACAAGTAAGCAAAGTATTGCAGTAGCCAAAGCATGATGGTGTAAAAGCACATATACTTTGTTAGTTCATTAATATTAGAGGTGCTGCTATCCATACTTTTTAAACTTTGGATGGCGCCAGACGGGCTGTTTCTGTTTGCTGTCCATTCATTATTATGGCCTGACCAATGTAGGATATTTTGGGGCGGTGCCGATTCTGATATTTGGGAGAAAGAAAATCCTGATATCTGATATAAATGCAGCTGATAGTATCTATGTATAATATCTGAATGTGGTTATCAAAGGCAGGATATCTTACATTTTAACAAACTTTATTTCAAACATCAGTGCTCCGAACAGTTAACACTTTGCTTATTAATTATTAAATAATGGACTGCCATCTGTTGGAAAACTATGTAATAACAGCATTTTAAATCACTTGCCCAAGAATTTTTCCAGCCTTGAAAAACTGTTTCAACATTGCCACATACAGGAGAACATACTGTATGTGTCAATACTGATATATCTACGACAGGCCAATATCAGTTGGGTTCTAGTCGTTACGCTAAGCTACGTTAATTGTCTCAAGCCTGTGGTATTATGATCAACAGATTGTAATATTCTCATTTAACTCTAAGCAAGAAGGGAATAAGAATATTTCCCAATTGTCAAACTATTCCTTTAATGAGAATTATGTGAATGATGGTGTTGAACAATAATGGCACAAGCAGAACAAAGTATTTGTTTAGCTATTTTAATCACATTTTGCAATGTAGCTAATGACTTTTAGAGCCAAATAAGGTGGATAATGTCTTTCTGAAATTTAGTTTCTCATAAAACAGAAAAAAAAGATTTTATTATGTTGCTCCATTAGAACTTGCTTCATCCTATCACACAAAAAAATTGACTTTTTAATATTCATCTCTCTCAGGGAATTACTCATCCTAGCTTCACTCACTCCAGGGACCACCTGCATCAAACTTTTAGACTCTAAAGCAATAAAGCAGACTTGAACAAGCTCAGCATGAATGGGTAATATCACTTGAGCTGGTGAGGCTTGAGTCTCTGAGCTGCCGTTTCTTTTGGTGTTATTTCCCTTGCCCCCCCCTT
>JAQLOL010000023.1:28203859-28216970 GCA_029783665.1 Naso thynnoides
CTTGCCCCCCCCTTTAATAAGATCATCAGCTGTGAGATACCTGCATGCAGAAATAGGCAGTGATGAGTAATAGAATAGGGAAAAGTGTGTAAAACTTTGATGATGTGCAACTCAAAAAAAAAGCCCGCAGCCAGCACACAAACATGCAGCAACCCTGCAGAAGGCAGCGTCTGTCCGCTCGACTCAGAAAGTACAGGCATAGAAACATCCTGGCAAGCACAAGCCTTAGTGAGAATGTGAAGCATCCCTTTGCTATTATTAGAAGTGGAATGGGTAGTGATGCTAAATATAACCAGATCGTTTTGTGCCTGCCATTCTATTTTTACACATGCTGAGGCCTTCCTGGGCTACTGTGGTCTTTTCTTAGACTATTATGTAATAAATAAATCTTAAGGCACGATGAAATAAAGGAGACTGAGACCCAGAATGAGGTAATCCGCCATAAAAATGGACAAGAGAGATCTAAAAGGTTTTGATGCAGGACTCGTATGGGGATTTCTGTGAAGCTGTGTGGCTGTTTTTGCAAAAACAAGTCTAATATGTGCTGGAATCTGGACAGAGTGAAACAGCTCAAAGGACAGTTTGTCAGCTTGCTGTTAGCTCAGATGGTGGACAGCGAGAGAAAGGTAATGAGTTAGTCTTCAGGGAGACATGTCAACTTGAGTATGCAGACGTAACATCATTAAAGAGGAAAAACGCTGATTTTCAGCTCTGAAATATGCGCCTTGGGACAGTTAACATTCACTGTTTGTTCTCATATAGTTAGAAACAAGCCAGCCGAGCATCTCCAGTCTCTGCATCTGTGATGTCGCACAGATGTACGGCTCCATCAACGCTCAGCCAGCCAAATTGGAGAATGTAAATGTGACAGCGCCATGGAGGATTTTCCTGAGACGTGGCTCTGTTCAGAGCTTATATAACTGTTGTACAGCTCAGTGTAAACGCCTGAACGCATATTTTTAACAAAGTCAACGCAGATGGGACATTCTGTCAACAAAGCAGCTTGGTGAAAGATGGAATTGGTGTAATGATCACGTTATAAGCTTGACTTATCTTCAACCAGATGTTTATCAACTTTGGACAGGACCGGAACATGTGAATGTGATAAGCAGGGGATTGTTTGCACCGCTTGCAGGCATTGCTAACACATGGATAGATTTTGGACAGGTTGATGTTTGTATGATGGATTTTATGGAGGATTTTGCACTGAATTGAGGTGCAAAGAAGGAATGGACCAATTCTAGAATAAAGTCTCTGCAGAAGTTCACCGCCAGGTCCCCTTCAGAGTCAGAATCAGAAAAACTTTATTGATCCAGGGGAGAAATTGGGTAGATAAGAGTGTTTATACTCTTGCATAGAAATATATAAGCATAGGAACAGAAATATAATAATAAAGAAGAAGTGCAAGCAAATGAACATATATAACACAAAACACAAATACATACACACACACAAAGGTAATGATATTAAAATAAAAGGACCTGTTAGTACAAAAAATGCACCAATATATGTAAAATATGTGCCTATGTACGGACAAAACAGATATGGTATCAGTACAAAATGAATTGTGAGGTTGCACCATTGCTGATTGGGTGAAATTAATCCAGTCTAAGTGTCTGACACTCTGAAGGAGGGGGTAGAAATGAACTCCCAGGTGTTTTTGGTTTGAGTGAAGGGACTTGAAGTGGCTGACCCAAAGGAGTCATATTTATTTGAAATGCCTCCGTAGTCAAAAGGACGTAGCTGTTGGGGAAATGAAAGAACTCCTCCTTTACAAATCTCAAATTTGGAAACAAACCAAAACAAAACCCAGAAGAGGTGAGAATCAGGTAAATGGCTGATTAGGTTTGGTTCACACCAGCCATGGAAAATTTTTCTGTTGTAGAGGCAGAATGAGAATTGGCACACGATGCAATTAGATTAAAGTGCTCTCAGATTAAAGGCATAAAAGGAAACACATTGCACATCACAGGCTGATGTGTACAGTGTAATTGAATCAGAGGAAAAGACTCTTCTTTACAAAAGAAATTCACAGGTGACTGACTTCTCTTTGCCTCTGACCACCAGACTGGACAGAGGAAGGAATCACATGACTGAGATGTGCTCAGGTCACCAGCGAAGCCCATTACACACACACACACACACAGAAATAAAATGTGTGCAGATCATTTTTCCCTTTTGCACTGACAGAAAACATGAAAAACACAGATCAAAAAGACATGTCGCGTTTTGAAAAAACATAAATTATGAAACAAATGAGATCTAAACACATATGAAAAATGAGAAGAACAAGTGAGCAATAAATGATTAATGGTCAATTTACTGGTGGGCCTCTGAAATATTGAGAGAGAGCTCAGCCATGAAATGCAATGTAAATGGATCTATTTATAGTGTAGCAGAGGAAGTCATGTGAAAGATGCTAGTCAGGGTTGCCTTGTTCATATAGCTTTTAGAGGCAACTGACAGGGGAGAAAAGAACACACACTACACCCACATTTGCATGTAAAGTCACTTTTCATGGAGACATTAAACTTTCAGACAGACACGGCAAGAATAGCAACAAATAATTTCCACGCTGAGAAAAGATGCAAAGCCCCTAAAGCTTGACTCCCACGTCCCCTGTAGCCTCCCGTGCTTATTAACCCCCGCCTCCCACTTTGTCTCATGGGATTGTTTTGGAGTGAAAGGGAAAGGAAGTGACACTTTAAAATCTCTTTTTAATAATGCTGAGAGGAGGGAGGATTCGGTGGGGTGTCACAGCAGCTGATGGGAGCAGGGAGGCTGCGTGATACACCTTCTGATGTCAACCAGCAGAAATCAAGAGGAATCAACACAAAAGCCAATATCTCTGCCTAGGTTAATAGGATTTGACTGTGTTTCCACGGTTTGGGAAATGCAAAGAGGACTGCAGATCTGCTTCTTATCACGCTACCCTTTATTACACTGTCAGATGTTTGGAGTTGATGTAAACTACCTATATAATGATCATCAGATGCTCAGTAGTTATGAACATTTGTGACTGAACTGTAGTTAATTTCTCCTTCAACCTTATAAGAAACATACTTCATCTGTAATTGAATATCACTTCATCATATATAGTGCTGCAACTAATTAATTTCTTCATAATTGATTATTTTGCCCATCAGTAATGAGATTTTGTCTATTAAATGGTGGATATATGGTATATACTGTATTCTGGGTGATTGATAAGTCAGTCACCCCGTATTATATGGTGGAAATTGTCCAATTTCCAAAGAAAAGAAAATAGGGGGAAAAAAGTTACTTGGAAGCTGGCACCAGCAGTTATTCGGTATTGTAGTAAATTTATCAAAACAATTTCTGATTAATCTGTTTCATCATTTCGGCTGTAGTCATATAATGTAGAGTTTTGTTAGCATCTCCCAACTCAATTTCCACTCACCAATTCTAGTAATGACATTAATCAAGACAAAAAACCTTAGGGGATCAATAATTTAAGATTCAGGGTAATACCAGCCTTAATCCAACATCTCTCATGGTAGCCATTAATCTGATATATTATTACTGTGGGGTGCCCTACAACACAGATTTGGTGGTGCACTGCCATCTACTGGCTGCTGTGTCCATGTGCAAGAGTTATAGATATTCTCTGTGCAAGAGAATATCTTTTGCATACACAAAAAAGGTGTGAATGTAATTATTGAACGATCTGCTGATATTACAGCCTCCACTCTTCTGGTTTGAGGATTCTTAAAATTTTAGTTGCAGGGATTTTTTTCCTTTTCTGCCACTGCAGTGAGGTCCAACACCGGTGTCCTGTGATGGGGCCCTGCTCAAAGTCTGTGCTTGAGTTTATCCTAAGGTTGTGGAATGGGGCTGTTCTTTCACCCCAAAATGGAGAAAAAGTTGTTTTTTTAACCTAGCTTTGTTCATGTGTCGTCCCCAAACTTTTGAAAAGTTAGAAAACCACTATTGTTTGAAATATTATTATTATATATGTGTAAACTAAGGGACTTGGCCTGAACAAACCATCAAGTCCGAACCATCAAAGTTTCCAAATTGAATTTGCAGTTTTAAATCTTGCTATATAAATTTATTTCCGGTGTCTGTTTTTATCTAGAATTGTTTATTTATTAATAAAGGTTAACAGGGGTGACAGAATTCTTCATTATATGGACCTGTTTCATCCTGGTAATTATTTCTTGGTACTCCAGTGATACTCCACAAGGGATCACAAGATAAATCTGAGGAGTCACAACCTCTTTTACAAGGTTTGAAAGAAGAAAAAAAAATTGTTCTGTCAGAATTAAGTCTTTGCTGTCTTTCTTATAAAATTCTAGAGAGAGTTTTCCCTCCCAAGCATGTAAACTGTTAAAAAGTAATTATCTAATTAATTTATGTAAGAGAAAAAAAACAGCTGTCACTATCTGCAGCTGAACACAAGGTTCTTTTCTTTTTTTTCCCAAGAAGCTGTATCCTTGTAGCGTTATGCAACTGTCCTGTATGGGAACAGTCCACCTGTCACCTGATGATGGTTAAAGACCGAAAAAAAAGTCAATGCAGACACATTTGTTACCCAACACAGGCAAGATGAGAGGCTTGTGGCTGCTTTTGGTGTTTGTGACTACAGCTTCAGCTGAGAAACTCTTCACTGGGTGAGTTCACTTATGCAGACTGCAAGAGGAAATAATAACTGTGGTTTCATTTACTCTGACACTACCAGCTTTGTGCTTGGTGTGTGAGTATAGAGCCAAAGCCAGTCAGTGATGTCAATAGTTCATTCTTCAGACTAGTTTTCTAATTTTTTTATTAACCTGTTTTTTCTTTTCTAACCCAATACCAGTATGGCAATGATATGATAAAGGGCTCTCAAGTCAACATTTGTGGCACTCAACAATCATCTTCAACAGAAAAATGGACAAAACAAAGGATTTCGTGTTGGGTATTAACTTTGCAGCCATAAAAATTTAATTAGATAATGTGCTCAAGGTGTATAGAGGGAATTTATGAAATTATAAGGTTCATTATCTCATAAAACTGTTGACTAACACAGAAAAAAAAAACCTTAATTTAGAGATTAAAATTTCAAGAAAGCACTTTCAGATTCCATTAACTCAGTGATGTTTAGTTCGATTTTTATGTATTAAATCAAAAGATTTTAAGACTTGAGTAGGTAAGATAAAGTACACTGGTATTTAAAGAACAGAACATGACTAGGCTTTTTCTTTAGAGAAAGATTCATTGATAATTATAGTCTAAGAGAATAAAATCTGTGCTCCGAGAACAAGCTGTTTTACTATTAATTTCTCGTTATTAAAAATCTTCCTCCACTGCCAAAAAACCAGTACAGCTGGTTGTCATGAATGAGAGCATCACGTAAAAAGCTTAAAGTAAAATTCAGGAAATAATTTTCTTCCAGGGATCAAGTCATCAGGGTCAGTGTGCAGTCTGTGCAACAGCTACAACTCCTGCAGGCTCTGGAGACTCAACAGGAGTGGGAGGTACACACACACAAATGCACACATGGCTTGTGCCAAACAATTTTTCACAAATTTCCAAGAGGTACAGAAGGTAAATCAAGTTCATGTGGAAGAAATCCAGTTGAGACTTTCGTGGGCTGAAGATTAATCGCCAAGTTTGCTGTCAGAATTTGAGAAACGCAGGATTAACCTTCCCTCTCATTTTTATTCCATTTAATATGTAAATCTTCTGGTGCTCTTTTTCAAGTTTAGATTTAACTGAGGTCAATAATGCTCTAAGGTTAACTTCTCTCTAAGTAAACAATTTTTTTGATTATTTCTAATAAAAAGAAGTCAATAAACAGTGATGTGTTGATGCTTATTTCATCTAGTTAAGAATACACCATTTAGAAATTATAAAGAGAAGATCTTTTTGCTCTTGGCACCTCCATAATTTCCATTTAGTATCTTGTTAATGTAATGAAGGTCATTTTTTCCTCCCAGCTGGACTTCTGGCTTGACCCGGTCTCCGTTGAGCGCCCTGTCGACATCCGAGTGTCCCACTCCAGTTTGAGCTCTGTGAAGGAGTTCCTCCGTGTCCACAACATCCCCTATTCTGTCACCATAAAAGATGTTCAAGTACGAAACAGACTGATACGTTCATTATATTCTGATAAGTGTTCCTGTTTCATACAGTCAATGATTAGCCTGGTACTCTTTGCTTGTCACATTCAGGAGCTTCTCGATGAGGAGAAAGCTGAGATGCAGATGAACCAGATGAAGGAACGCATCACCCGCAGCTTCAACTTTGCAGCCTATCATCAACTGGATGCAGTGAGCCAATTATACAAACACGAAACATGTGATTGTTGACAAGTAGAGTTTGATTTTGGTCCACTAATAGTCAGATTTCAGACAGACGTCTACATTTCTCTTACAAAGCCAGTGTCTAAACTTAAGAAGCTGAACCAGTCAGGGGAAGCAACAAATGAAAAAGTCTGAATTTTGCAAATTCAAGTTGATTTTAGTTCATTTTTAAACGTCAGCATCAGCAAACGTAGTCAAACTTTATTTCGAAAGTCCGTCTGTTGACACTCAGTTAATATTTAACAAGAGTCTGTTGACTGTCAGTATGTTTTCTTGCAACGGATTATTAACCAGTATTCAACTATCCATACATTGAGTCAACATCTCTGAAGTTGACTATCAACTACTGTCAGTTGAAAGTCAGCAGTGTGATGTCAACATATGATCAAGGGTATGACAGTAATCTGTAGTTGACTATCAGACTGTTAGTAGACATTAGTCACTAAGCATTTGTAGACATGTGATAGGACTACCCAATTAAAGAGAAAGACAGCAGAGAAAAATCAATCAACAGAACATAATCATGCAGTAATTATATGTGACACGCAAATTAACCAGTCTTTTAAAATGAAATGGTTGGCACCATTAACTGACACACTGTTGACATACAGCTAAATATTTAATATTTAGTGTCAACAAGGGACTATCAAATTAAAGTGTTACTACAAATGTGTTTTTTCCCTGCATTAGACATGCTGCTTTTGTCTGTATTATAATACTTCACTTGTCTGCCACACAGATCTACAGCTGGATGGACACTCTGGTGGCTCAGCATCCAAACCTGGTCACCAAGCAGGAAATTGGGAGGTCGTATGAGAACAGGCCCATGTATGTGCTCAAGGTAAGAACAAACAGTCTTTGCAAGAGATGTGTAAACTCTGTACTGACAGCTGTAAACTAACAAGGTCTTATTTTTAAAAAATTTACATATCGTTGATTCATGCAGTTTCATGTTTTCATGTTCAAATGTACAGTACAGTACAGTTACTTTTTGCTTTTGAAGGACAAATAAAACCTTTTTTCTACACTGTAAAATCATCAAACTTATAATTAATCTATTAAGTCCATTTTCTTTGACAGCACGAGTTTTCCTTCTGTTGTCATTGTTTATAGTTCAGCACTGGAGGGAACAAGCGTCCTGCTATCTGGATCGAAACAGGAATTCATGCCAGAGAGTGGGTGTCTCCTGCTACCGGAGTGTGGACAGCCAACAAGGTACAACATGCGGATATGAGAAATTTGACTGATTGAATTTTAAATAGCTGTGTCTTCTCGTTTTAAATGCTGTCAAATGAAAAGATAATAGAGGTGCATTAAAAGTCTCAATGTTATAAATAGAAGTGAAACTGATTGGTCAACAGAAAATACAGATAATTCATTTTAAAAATCATATTTTTCCTTATTGATTAATTGTTTCAGCCATTTTTCAAGCAGAAACTTTCTTTAGCTACAGATTCTCAGTTCTAATGATTTCCTGTTTTTCTTTGTCAAGACTTTGTGACTGCTGCTCAAACGAAACAAAACAAGGAATCTAAAGATGACACCTTGGGCTTTTTTCCCACTATCTTCTAGATTATTAAAGATGTCTGGTTAATATTTTCTGAGTCTTGTCTAATAAAAAATTTTCCTCTCTGTGTTTATGACATAACATGATTTATTTACTTATTTATTTGCTAGAACAATCTGTCTTTTTTTTTACCAGGAAGGATTAAAAGTTTTACCAGGATCACTTTTTCTGTTACTTTTTGTTTCATTGTTAAAAACAGGTGGAAAAGAAATACTGGTGCACTTCCCCCTCTTGTGGTGGAAATGTGTTTTGCAAAAACAGACTAGAGGGATGAGACAAAATTAACTGGAGGTTAATCGATACTAGGAATTATCAGCAATGCTTGTTTCTAGACTCAAAAAATAAGTCAAATTTATACAGTGCATTTATCTCTTCCTTTTGTTGAGATTTAAAGTCAGTTCTACAGAATTGATGCCTTCTGTTCTGGCTTAGATTGCCACTGAATATGGTACCGATGCCTCACTGACGTCTCTTCTGAACACCATGGACATTTACATGCTGACTGTGGCGAATCCAGATGGCTACGATTACACCCACACTGCAGTATGTCACCATCATCGTATGGAAACATGTTGGACTTGTAAAAACTGCTACGTTTTTCCTCTTATTCAATGCTTTACATTATTATTTTAACATTTGGTCCTTAGAAACAAATTAAACTGCCTGTACTTGCAGTTGTGTGCATTTTGCCTGACCGTCCTTGGTTAACTGTGTGATGTACAGAACCGATCTTGGCGCAAGACTCGCTACAGGGGCACCGTCTCTTACTGCCGTGGAGTCGATCCCAACAGGAACTGGAATGCAGGCTTCGGTGGTCAGTATAGAAGAGACAGTAAACGCTTCTTATGTACTTTGTTTTGTATGAGCTCAAAGGGGTTTCCCCTTAAACAGATAAATAACGATATTGCTGAAACGAGACACAATGAATTATAATTAAAGGTTATAAACTTTCTTCTTTTATCCAACTTTATGCTTATGTTGGAGGCAGCAGTTTGTGTTGCTTTTGAATTGTGATGCTTTGCTTGGAGGAGTATTTTCAATGGTTTTTTCTGTCCCCTGGTCAGAAAAGAAAAGTTAAAAACAGTAAAAACAGCTCTGAATATAATGCAACACAATTCAACAACACCACAAACTCCCAAATAACCATAAATTGATTTTGTCATTAAAATGCATTAGTTAATCCGGCAGCTGAGTGTATCTGTGTGTGCATGTAAGTCCTCTTTTATTGCACTTTGTGTAAATATGTCACGTCATGTGTCTATTGTGTGTCACACATTTGTTTCAGGCCCCGGTGCAAGTAACAACCCCTGCTCTGATTCTTACCACGGCCCCTCAGCTAACTCTGAGGTTGAGGTGAAGAACCAGGTGGACACGATCACAAGCCACGGCAACTTCAAGTCCTACATCTCCCTCCACTCCTACGGACAGATGCTCATGTACCCCCACGGCTACTCCTGCGGCAACGTGCCCGATCAGGCAGAGCTCGTAAGGATGAAAAGAAATTGTGAAAATTGTGAAGAAGCAAATTAAACGCCCTCTGCTCATAAAACTGAGTACAAAGTAGTAGAACCGACTCAGGGAGGCAGCCAGTGTTTCTCTCCATAAATGTCTATCTTCTCACAGAGATGAAAAATTCTGCCGTTATAACGTGATATGAAATATCTCCATGAATAACTTTGATGATTAAAAATGATGTTCTTCCTTTTGACTGCAGGCTGCTTTCATAACCGTAACTTGACAACACAGGGTTTCAGTATCGAGTCTAATTAAAGTTTTATAGCATAAAATTCAAATAATTTGCTCCAGAATTAATGATTTGACAAATAGTTCAAATTAACACTGAGAAACTGCCTGATGGACCAGCAGTCCTGCCCTTATTCATTTATAACGAAACCCTCTGAGATGAATTTGTGGTCATGGCATATTTTAATAAAATCGGCTTGGCATGAGGATGTGTGAGCTGTTGAAAGCTGCTGTATCATTCACTACCCCTCTTCAGAATGTTTGAATTTAATCTGTATTTTTCAAGTGGAAACCTAAAAAAGCAACCTGCATGTCCCATTTTGAAGCTGTATTATCTTTACACTGTGACCGCAGTTCTGTGTCATTTTCTCATTGCTCCATTTAGGACTCTGTTGGCAGAGCAGCAGCAAAGCAACTCACTTCCCTCTATGGTAGCAGTTACAGAGTTGGAAGCATCTGCAACACCATCTGTGAGTAACTTTTCTCTTCTCTTTGGGCCAATCTAACTCGACTGCACCTAAAATTTTAATTCCCATCAAAGTAACACATGTGACAAACTGCTCAAAAATGTAATTGTGATTTTGATAAATAATAATAAACTGATACACTGAAGACAAAAAGACTCAAAAACAGAGCCAGTAAATATAGTTGCAATTCCATTTAAATACTGTTAAGATTAAGAGTAGCACTACTCAAATAGCTACTAGTACTGATATGTCAGACAATATGTTCTCATTATTTTAAATATATATTGATAACTGTAATTATGTGGGCCAGTTAGTAACTGTCCAACTGTTAATGCCTTGCTCAGTATATATTTTGATCATAGTTTTTTGAGAAATTTAAGGATCATTGTACAGTCAAAATGTTTTGCATCATGTAACGCACTGAAAACCAGCTGATATAGGACTTTTAAACCTGAAATTTTATTGGTCTGGCTAGTAGAGATGTTGTTAACACTATTTCTACCTCCATCGTGTGGTCATCTCTTCCTCTCAGATCAAGCCAGTGGCGGCAGCATCGACTGGACGTACGACATAGGCATTAAGTACTCCTTTGCCCTTGAGCTGAGGGACACCGGTCGCTATGGTTTTATCCTGCCAGCCAATCAGATCATCCCCACTGCCTCCGAGACCTGGCTGGCTCTGAAACACATTTTGGAGCATGTTAGAGACCATCCTTACTGATGGCTTTGAGCATGGAAGGAGGAAAAAACAACAAAATAACTTTCTCCTCTCTCTTTGCTAAAGATGTGTTAATTCAGTCTTAACCAATAAAGTCATGAACACCCAGTTTATCTGTGTAACTCTTCTTTTTTCCTGTCTGCGCTAGGCTAGGTTATGTCACACAAAATGTCAACTTTTAAGGGGTCATGACAGAGAACTCGGGCACCTGAGTCACACGTGACCTTACAACAAGTGTGACCCCAGGCAGTTTATTTACTCCAAACATATGTAGTTGCCACCTTTTTGTTTTTTAAATGAATGTTAAATATGACCATAGTTTTTTGTGAAATAGTTGGGGATATTTTACACATTTTCTTTCACTTTTGGTCCATTAAAGTGCTAAATAAAGTAAAATTTCTTGGGGTTTCTTCAGTGCCCTATATTCAGACTTGAGATTTAGACCTGGTCTTAAAATAGGCCTAGACCAATGGTGATGAGAGACGGACAACAGGTCTCCACTTTCTCCCGTTGTATAGAAATGAAGCCATAATATCCCTGATACAAACACTGCCGTCCTGTGCTGTGTGCCGAAGTCTGTACGGTAGAAATCAACAGATGTGTGGCATCAAAATCAAAATAGCCTATAAATAAATAAACCTGAATGATCAGAAAAAATCAACAATTCAACCTGCACCAGTTTAACAAGAACTAACAAAAATAGCAGAAACCATTTTGAAGGATTTTTTAAATTTCTACTATTTCTAATTTTTGCATTTATGTATTTATTGACTCAAACTTTGATTTTTCATTTTGACACGTCCCTTTCAGGTTTTATTATATGTACTACAGTCGGACACCAGGAAGCGATCAAGATTGACTTTTACATTTGATTTAGGGTACAACTTGCCTTTGGATTTGGACAGAATCATTTCTGTCCATGTGCAATATATCAAGCTAACCCCACAGCTAGCTACATTTGTTAAAACCATAGTTTTTATAATAACTGAAGCTGCAGTTACAATACAGAGTTTACTTTCTCACAGTGATACAATGGCTAATAGACAATTCTGTCTCTTTGCAAAAAGAAGTGTACTCATGGATGTAATACATCCATGGGTGTACTGTACATACAATAGCCTACAACTTTTTGTCAGCTTTACAGGTGCCCTGTTACAGTGCAGAGCAACTGAAATTAGCTCACATTGGTTAGGTTAACCACTTAAGCGTTTTCATTTTACCACTTGGATAAAAAAAATAATAACATTAAAAATAGCTGTGTGCCTCAGACGATTAAAAAAAAAGAAAGAAAGAAAAAGAAAAGTCTTTCATGTTTTTAAGGATAGAAAAAAGTTTTCCCGCCTATCAACATCCTGCTAACTTCACTTTGGTGGAACGGCATCAGTTACTAGTACACACCTAGATTACTACCAGGCAAGACCCAGTAAAATGGGCTATCTGAAACAAATTGAAGTTGAAAACTTCAAGTCATGGCGAGGAAAGCAAGTTATCGGCCCGTTTCTGCGATTTAATTGCATAATTGGCACAAATGGCTCTGGTAAGGGAACTTTTAACCATAAACGTTTAATGGAGCTCCTTCGTGAGCTAACGTTAATATTAGCTTTCAAACGGCTAGCTAGCAGAATTAATTTCAAGCTAGACTGTTGAAGTTTTTCGATTCTTAATGTCTTGCATAACTTTATTTAAATAAGAATTTTACATGAACCAAGGAAAAAGGTATAATATTGGAATTAATACAAATAATAGAGCATTATTTCCTATAAATATATATAATATGAATCAACGCAGTTTTTGATGGTAACAGCTAACATAAGCTGCTCCTTTATTTTAGCTGACAGCAAGCAAGGCACTAAACCCACAGCTTTAATCAAGAGTTGTCCAAACAAGCCAAAGATGTTTAGTTAAATCTCAACAGGCAAGTCCAATGTGATGGACGCCCTGAGCTTCGCCATGGGAGAGCGGGCTTCCTCACTCCGGGTGAAGTACCTCAGGGAATTAATACACGGAGCTCACATCGGGCAGCCAGTGTCCAACACATCCCGCGTCACCATGCGGTACTGCGACGATGAAGAGCAGGAGATCGTCTTCTCTCGGAGCATCGTAGGTCAGTGGAACTACTTTAGCCTTGTGAGTCAGTACACATTTTAAAAGTTTTGTATTTGAACTTTAAGTAAGCAGTTATGTTACGTCCCTGTATTGGTACCCTGTTTTACGTTAAAAACTGTATACCTGTCCCCAAGTCATGGTCACTGTTTTGGCCCTCTCATGTCATTTACAACGATTAAACATCGTAGGATAGTCATTAATAGAAT